>PQVD01002785.1:0-10890 GCA_003012265.1 Setaria equina
AAAAAAAAAAAAACAGATTTTCTCGACAAATATGTCATACATTAAATCAGTTAATAGAAACCCAGTTCTCTTTTTCAATTAAAATTATGTTTATGTACGATAACAGCTTAAACAAGTTTTTATACGACAAAACTGCCATTCAATCTTATCATTCTTTCTTTTAGCTCCTTTTTGCAATTTTACTAAGTTCGTCAATAAATCAACTCTGCCATCCAAAAATTGAGAGCTCCTCTCCTTAGCGGTTGATTTTGGCATATAAGAGAAAATAAACCATTAAAATTAACAATCATGAAAACATATATTCATATAAACTATGCAATATCCATATCAAGTTAGTCTACTCGTGTTAAGCATCTATTGCATTTGGCAATATTCGAACAAGCAACCCGCAAAAATGTTCCCGAATTTAAAATTGTTGAATACAAATCCTAATATCTAGTAGTAAAGGAGAATAAAATGCAGGAAAATTCATGGAAACCATAAGTAAATGCAGGTTCAAATAAAATGTATATTAGTTGAAAAAAATAATGAATTAAATCCGAAATATGTAATCTTCTACGAAATAAAATCATTATTATTTTTTCGAAGAGAAACAGCAAATTCTATTTAGAGTGCTTGAAAGTTAACCAAGAGAAATTGATGGACGATAGTCGCACTGATAAGATTGCTAAAGCGTTAAAAATGACGATGGCATAATATAAGAGACATTACATATCAACCTGATAACGATACTGCTTATCAATAAGCGGCATCATATGTTACGATTAACGAAAATGCTATAATGTATGTTACACACATAAACAACGAATGTTATCGCTGCATTCACATATTTACGCGTATCATTTTCCAAATGAAATGAACAAATGAGGACGAAAGTTTGAAAGGTGATAAAATGAACGAATGATCTGATGTCGAGGAACCGAGATAGGAGGAAAAGAGGATATGATAAAATCAAACATACTACATGCATCGACATACAAATAGATGGCGATTATGTCCTCTTTAAATTTCTTTAAATTTACAAGTATGATAAATTTAATCAAAATATGCCTTGAAGAGCAATGATTTCACTATCATTTATGTGTAAAAAAAATTAAAAATGCAATCCTTCATTACATTTAATATGACTTGATAAAGATGGAAAAGTATGAGTTCAATGTATGAGTACTACACAAATAACTACGGAAACGACAGGATAAATGGCAGACGCTGATAACTGAATACGACTGGACTCAACAACATCAAGATGAGACTGGGTTCTGCGAAATGTTGAACTTAAATTAAAAAACATGGCATCTAATTATAGCAAGCTAATTTACAACCAATGTTGATTACGCTGTCTTACCTCTATATTGTTTGAACTTAAATTTAAAGTTAAGTCGGAATTACTGTTAAACAGAGCAGTTCTATGTTGTGCGTAAGAATTTTAGCAACAAACAATCAAATGCGTGTGCATTTTCCCTTCGCCGTATAATAATTAAACGATGAAAAGTCTGTTCTTATATTAATATGTTTACTATTTCGTTAATCGGTGAAAGGCAAAATTCACAATGACAGAGTAAAAAAAAAGACAAAAAGAAATATTAAATTAATCGGAAGTATACAAATAATAAAATAGGTGCACTATATTACCATTCTCAAAATAGCTAATTATACATTAAGTTTTGGATTTCGAAATATTTCAAAAAGCTCGAATATCTAATTGGACACTTTTTTGGACTATTCCAACCAAGTTTTCTGACAATTAACAACATCACACTTATTTCGGATGAAAATTGTAGCCAGGTAAGAATGAAAAAAGAATACTGTGGAAAGACGTGTTTAGGCGCGTAATAATTGGGATGAGAATTTAATATTTTTAATATAACACAATTTACTGGTTATAGTGGGTATGGGTATGGAGAAATTTGTTTAACAGCTTAAAAGTTGGATAAAATTAACTGATGGATTAGACTACAGAAATATTTTTATACGAGAATTCTGGACAACAGAAACACTAACGTTAGTTAGTCCCTTGTAGAACATACTGGATTACCAAACAGTAATGTGAAAATTGAGAAATAAAGATTTCATTCGTTTTCTTTTTCTGTCTTTTGCAAAATAGGAGATTCTTTGATGAAGTTAAACTACGAATATAATTAGTAAATTATGCAAGAAAAAATTTGAATGAACCATTAGCGGGTTTCTGAGCATTTACTAATAACGTTAAGAAGAAACAGAAACACTATAAATTTGAAAAAAAGCACATCGAAAAGCAAACAAACAAATTTTGAGATGGACGCATACAGAATGTGTTGCGTGGTAAATGGCTTACTTTATCGTTAAGTATTTTAATAATAAATGTGGTAGCTTTAGGGATAAGTTGACGCAAATTTCAATGATCAATTATAAGTAAATATAAAATCCCATTAATTTCTTTAGAAAAGTAGAGAATAAGGAATTAATGAAGCAAGCAACAGCAGCTAACGTTAGCCTAATAATCCTCAGCCATAATTGTCAATTTTATCAACAATGCGCCACCAGTCGTTTCAAAAATTCCCTGTTTTCACATACTATTATGATGGCATTTGCATTCATATTATTTATCACAATTTTCCAAACAATTTCAGCCACTAACACTTGTGAACATTTCACTAATATCTCTTTAGCTAGAAATATTTCAAGTCCAATGAAAGAATATGATCGAAATTTAACAAAATACAAATATTTCAAGTTTTTAGAAATATTACTGAAGAAAAACAAACTAAACCCGAAAGAAATTTCTGCAAATTGTTTGCTAATCGAATTCCTACTTTCTATCAAATCACCGTATTTTAAGCATTCAAATCCCTACATATATTCCATCAGGCAACACTGTTTAGTTCCCTTCTTTGATGGCATGGTTTAAAGTATATCATGAAAACAAAATAATGTCTAATTGGATAATGTCTAATATTATGCATTAGACGTAAAATGTATCTTTTTTCCTGTCACAGAATTCCGGACACTCCTTGGGAGAGCCAGAAAATCCCCGCAAGAATTAATACACAGTGTAGAAACAAAGAATTAGTAATTTACGGCAATCTTTACCAGACGAAAAAAAAAATGAATTTAATAGAATGCGGAAATTATGAATTATGATTTGAATAACTCAGTGCAGCTTCTATAATGTTATGATGTGAAAAATGATGATGAAAAAAAAGGGAAAAAAATGCAAATGTCATCATATTTCAATCTGTTCCTTAAAAATTTTCTGACTCCAAAGCTGATCATAACAAGTATGAAAACAATAAATGAATAAACTATGAACAAAAAAAACCCAAAAAATATGAGAAAAAAATCAATTAATCAATAATATTGGAAATTATTGATAAAAATGAAAAAAAAATGAACGTTACCAATATATTTATGGTTAAAGACAGTATGGATAAGCAACTTTCAGCAAACGATTCATACAAGTAAACAGATGAAAAGTTCCATTTATACTATTGTCACTAGGACAGACAGATAGACAGACAGATACACACAGACACACACATAGTAGTAGGCGAAGGTCAACCGAGCATCACAGTCATCCAATCCGTTATGGCCGAAATACCGGATATTATGAAAATACACATACATGGGCATATAACACAGGCGTATTTCACATGCACAGAACTGCTATCCATAGAGGAAAACAAGATGTAAACATATGTAGCAGCATAAACATTTAAGCAGAAAATAGTTGCACATACAGAGAGATACATACCCACATACATATATGCAACAGGCACATACAGAGATATAAAAGAGACAATGAGAGAAGAGAATACCTTAGCAAGAGACACTGAAGAGGATGGGTCCATCATTATTGTGATATAACCCAAACGATAGTAATAGAAAAAGAACAAATATCGAAAATTTTTACAGCAAAAAAAAAAAAAAAGAAACGGCAATGTAATATACTGTTACAACTGTCCTATGATAACTAATTATGCTATAATTTGTATTTCGTAGCAACCGTACTTTTTAGTAGATGCATAGAATGCTAGCAATTGAATATAATGCAAACTTGTAGAAAGAAATGATGTAGCGGGATCTAAGTTGCAAATTTCCGGTGGTCACATTGTGTATCCGTGCGTTAAGAAAAATATCATGATTTTTAATAATCGAGAGGATAGTTAATGAACCGATAAGTAGCGGAAATACTTTGCATCTTTTGAAAATTTTCAGGACTACGTGATGTTTCGACTCAACAGAGAATACAAATAATCCTCCTGAATGATATTTGAGTCAATTTTTGAAGACATATGCCACACTGATCGAGATGTCATTCTAAGTTACTTCCTGAATGGATCACTAATATTGACTAAAGATCGCTGCGGTGTGTTGTTCAGTTAAGCTCAAACAAATATAAATTTGCCATTATCAAAAGTGATACTTACCTGGCGATAAAAGAGAAATTTTTATGATAATGCATTGTAATCTCACCTGCCATCTTCATCCGCTAACTGTTATATAATGGACGCATATTTACCGCTAAATTTTTTTTCTTAGACACTAATATCTGTCTTAAATTTCTACACAATAATGTATAGGAACGTTCCAAACATACAAAAGAACTTCAAAGAGATACACCGATGAATGTGCCTGCCTTTGACAAATTGGAACGCTTCATCCTGTCGGTGACCATTTTTTCACTGCTTTACATTTACGTCCAACTGTTAAAATCTATCCTTTGAATCTTAGGAATGATCCATCTATTTCGTTGTTTGTACTACACCAGGGCTTTTGTTGATGCTCTTACGTAATTTATCAATGGGTAGTTCAAAGGGTATACCAATCGTCAATTTCTACTCAACCAACATTTTACAATAAAAATTAACAAAAATAAAAACCCAATCGAACAAAAAAAAAAAAACTTTTTTTTATAAAATCTATACAGTACGGTTCAAGGCATTTAATTTCCACTTTCACCGCTCATTAAGCGTTAAATAGCCTAGAAAACTTTCCTGATTCACTTTTTCCTTTGTTTTATTTAACAAAGCTCTAATCAAAAATCTAATCGTTAGATAAAAAGACATGAATGACACTACGGCTTTGCTTTCGAAAGAGTGATACTTAGTTGTATCCGAATGTTCGATAGAGGAGAAATGAACGAAACTAACTGCTCGATCATTCCGTAGTTAATTTAATGTTATGAATATAAGAATAAAATTCATATTCTTCGCGAAATAAACACGCCGTCCAATTTGCTGTAGTATGTAGAATTATTAGCTTTAGAAATGCCCAAAATCGACATCAGATCGATAACAAAGTACTGAATCACTCACTGGCTTTTAAAATTGTTTTACGGCACACTTTAGTTTCATAATTTCCAAACTATCATACAGTTTTCTCCTTCTTACTTTTCCCTCTCTCGTTTTCCCATGGGAAATTTCAGGTTGAACGTCTTGTTTGAATTGATAAAATTCATTTTAGTTTAATTTAACTCAATTTATTCCAGCTCCTTTCCCAATCTATGGCAGGCTCTAAGTGCAGCAGCCTTCATCCGGATAAGCGTAGCAATCATTTGCAGAACGAAATTATCATGGGATGCAGAATTAAATATATATTACCATTTTTAAATACCTAATGAAAAAATACTTTAAAAACAAGCTAAATGTTTTTTTACCGGTCCTTTCCCTACTCTGATATATCCGCGTGAGAATGAAAGTTCCCGACCAACTGTTAGTGATATTTAATCACCTCTGAATGATACTTCCGGTAACACAGATTTCGACGATGATCATAACATGTCATTTTAGCCTAAGACAAAACAAGCAACTTAAATTTGAAAAAAAAATGTGCGAACTGGCTAAACAACCTTCTAAAAACTCGACAAACTGGTCTAATTTTGTAAGAGCATAATATTACCAGCCAAAACAAAGTATAATAAATGAACGATAAATATGCATCACTTCAATTCGAAACACCTAACCTAGATTTAAGAATATATACTTCAAAATAATATAAAGCAGAGAGAACGGCAATGTATGCATTCACATCCGAGAATAATGAAGTAGTTAAAATCAATAAAGCATTTCTCAAGCAACTATTTGATATTTGATGATAGAGTGGAATAAAAAAGAAAATTTTCATGGGATTTTTTTCCGAAATGCTTTTAAAACTTCTTTTAGCACCATAAAGCGTGCACTATATTAAAAAAATCTTTGGCTGTTGCTAATAAAAATATCAGGAATATTTTAATCCTTTATTTAATCGCAAACAGACAGGGCAAAGGATTATAGATCAGGTGTTATCGAAAATGAATGTCTGGGAATGTAAAAATGAAGGAAAAGGAGGGGAAATAAGCAAATAAGGAAAGTTAAGAGTTAGGCATGTGAGAAAAATTGTACACAAAATATGAAAAATATTAATTGGAAAAAAAATTTTAATTAAAACATGAAACCTTGGTAATGACCATGCTCCAAAAGTTGGCTGCTGTCACGCAACTCTCGAAAAGTTGAAACATCGACAAATTTGTAATGTACGCCATCAATTTCACCATCTCGTGGCGGCCTTGTAGTGTCTAAAACTATGTGTCATTATTTTGGGATTTCAGTATCAAGGTTATATTCAATAAATTTTACTGCCATTTAAGAGGTAATATATCACTGAAATTAAGGCTATCATTTCAATCTTCCTCAATTCATTTGATAACTTAAATTTTTTATTCAAGTATGCTACTAAAAATTAAATCATGTCGTTAAACATAAATGCTAACATGGGACTGTTTTTTGATAAACATTATTCCGGATAACAATTTGTAGTTCTGAGTAGTCTTCACCAGCCAGAATTTCCTTTATGCTCGATGGAATCGAATCTGCAATAATTTTTACTGTGCTTATTCGGGAACTTTCTCGCCACTGTTTTTTTTCTTCGTACATTCATAATTTCGAATTTGTGTTCATTAAAATTATTGTTCTTATACCCTAAATACTGAATAGGATATTCAGCAAAGTTAGGGGGGCAAATTCGGACAAAAAATTCGATTAATATTTACGGTTATTTGCAATTTCCATGTAAAATGATTCTCTGGTGGCAAATAAACCTTCTAGTAACCTTCGAACATCTCGTAACAACATCCCGGATATCTTCCTGAATAACAGAATTGTTGGATAATAAAGGTTGTTAATAATGTCTGGAATCTATTTGTACTGGTGTCAATTAATAAATAATGCAGAGTGAAACAGTAAAATAGTGAAAAATGAACTTTGCAACCTTCCATTAATAGACAAAATGATATCATCAACAGCTAAGACATTCAGCAAATCCGGATCAAACACCAATTCTATCAGTATCAAAGAGCCTTCTGCAGATCCGCCATGTATAGTGAATGGAACCGATGACGATTGACAGTTGATCTGTAATAAATATGTACATGCGTATTATTAATAAAAACGGAGCAAGGGAAAAAAAAAAGGTGTAATGACATTTTGTAGCCAACTGATTTAAAAAGTGAACAAGAAAAAAAAAATTAGCTAATCCGACAATATGCTGGAAAGTAATGTATCACAGTTGAAAAAACTAATTTTTTTTTCACCTCTCTTTAAAAATATTCTCTTAATTTTTCTTAAGATATTTTGAGAGCGGAATTTTCAAAACAAAAGTTGAAGAAATTAGTTGATAAATTATCCTTAATTCCCGAGAAAGACACAAAAATCATTTTGATATTAGCTGTATAAAAAAAAAAAATCAGCAATGAACAGCACAGAGTTCAAGTAATAATGAACTGAAAATAAAGATTCAGTAATTTTTATGGCGATAGAAGTGAAAATTTATATTTAGCTGAAAACTAATGTAAATTTCCTCTTCGTTCAGGAATTTTGTCAGGAATTAAATCTCGAAACTTAACGAACTGATAAGAATTTAAAACAACGAATTCGATCCGATTAATCTGACCCGGACAGTCTTGGTTATAGTCTCCAGAAGGTTGCATTTTCTATCAACATCTGATTTGGATAACTGGGCTGTTTCTCGAGTTAGATCGATAGAATTTAGGGTTTCTTGTAGCGCAACCAAACCGGCCTCAACAGTATCTTCGCTTGCTTGCTTACTGCTCAATACTTTTTTGGATGACATCATTCCAGTACACACACAACAAACAAAAGCCAAATCCAGACTGTCAACTCAACAATAACCTCATTGGTACGTTGAATCTGAAAAATTAACATTTTTCATTTGCTCCATACAATAGATGTTTCAACGACATCACAATGAATAGTAGGAGTGAATTTACGAAATCTGAAATCTTTCGAAACAGAACGATTAATAAACACAAAAGTTCACCAGGATTCAGCCTAGAAAGTTCATTCCAGGAAAATTCACTAATTTTGTAAGAAACTGTCATTAAATAGAACTTTCTATACTGAAGCAAATACCAGACTTTTTCAAAAGCAAAATTTGAATTTCAATTAACTTGAGCGACTGTATGAATATCCAATGCAGCAGAAAGTAACAATAATCCATTCCTCGTTGAATTCAACCAAAGCTGAGCATTGGCATCGTCTCCCACTCATTTCAAATTTGTACAAAGTAATGATTTAGACTTCTCTTCTTCCTTCTTCATTGAAATTAGGTTTTTTTTTGTCCTTTTGAATTAATATTGCAGACAATGAAAGCAGCAAAAGCATTGACGACAGGTGCAAACAGAAGCAAGTGGAATAAATACACAACAAGTAATGACGTGGATATCCTACCACTATCATTTGCGGGAAAACGGAAAATTTTAAACACGAGCCTTTGGTGGGAAATAAAAATTAAGAAAAAAATTGACAGAAAAAGTGAACGGCAAAAAAAAAAAAAAAAAAAAAAGGCATAACCACAAATACTAACGCACTTTGCATTGGCATTCATTAGTGAATATCTTCAGCTTAGTAAATTCATCTTTTTGATTTTTAAAGCAAGATGGAAGGTTATAAAGATGAGATGAGATAAGGCTAAAACAGTATGATAAAGGACCCATCAAAATGATATCCGGAATCTACAAAAAAAAAAAAAACTAAATCCCAAAACAGGAATACGACAAAATACATTACATACATGTATATATATATCATATATAAGTAAAATTTATATGTTAAAATACATATTAGTATTTTCAACGCAACAATTTTATCTTTACAATACTCTAGCCTTTCACACTTTATCATCTTCCTTTTACCCGTCCAGCGGTAGAAGATAACAAACAAGCAGTAAACAAAAAACAAATGCCCTAATACTGCCGATCCAATTTCTGTTATTTAAAGAAGCCATATTGACTTTACTGTTTTTTTCTCAAAATTCCTTGGACAACATCCATCGATGATTCGAAAAGAGACTTTCTATTATATCGAAATGCTTAATCTTCTTCTTCTGAAAATAAAATGGATATCCCCTGTGTGATGCAATTACAAGACACACTTCCTTCCTGGATCGGAATATACAAAAATTAAGCACTGTACCAAACACAGTGAAAGAGGAAAAAATGTATCAAAAAAAAAAAAAAAGATTCGGAAAAAGGGAAAAAAGAAAAAATTGAAAAAATAGAAAAATAAAATAAAAAAAAAAAAAAAAAAAAAATAAATTAAAAAAAAAAAAAAAATAATTCGATAACAATAATTTCAATGGCTTTTGCAAAAGTTTATCACAATTTTCGTGCGCACTAAAACTCTTACTAATTCATTCAATTTTTTTTTTTTTTCATTATTTTTTCATAATATTCATTTTTGAAAATTTATTTAAAGTCATGCAAGATATATGTGTGTGGAAAATTTTCTTCTAAGAAATATCCTGACTAGTAACAAATTAGCCTTAACTATTTAATGCTTATGAAAATCGTTTAAGGCAATGATCAGTTTGTCTTATTTGTAACAAAAATTGTTCTCATTGTATATTACTTACTGAGAAGTTTCAATTCGTGATACTGTCAGTGTATCGTTTAGAAAAGTCATTTTAAAATGAATTATTTACCTGCTAGAGTATTTGTATTTGTCTACTTTATTGCTAATCCGAATGAATAAGTCTAAATAAAAAAACATTTTTGGCATATAATGAAAAATGCATACTGCTAGTAATTTTTTTTTTTTTTCTTTTTTGAATATGTAGCAGTTAATCGTAAAAGTAACCAAAAATTAAATGAATAATGTTGTACCTGATCATATCAAAAATGTTAGTTGAAGAAAGGAAGTGATTTAAATTTTTCGTCTCATTTCAATTTATGTAATAAAACATAGCAACAAATTATTGCATTTAATTATTTAACATTTCCAGGTAGAAGTGTATCGTCAGATTGCATTGTAATTAAGAAGGAACGAAAAAAATTTTTAAGTATTATTATGCTACTTTATCTGTGCTATATTTTCTCATTTCTAATATTACCTTTACCTTGCGATCAGGGCAAAAAGCAAAATATTTTTGATATAAGAGACAAGGAAAATTTAATTGCCAGATATTTGGCACTTATATTTTTCACTGTATTCTTGCTATACGGTATTGCAAGCAATGTAATGATGGCGATTATTTTCTATAATAGACGAAAAAATCTTTATAATCATGCATTCATTGTTATCACATCACAATTAATCATTTCAAGTTTCATAAGTTTCACTCCACAAATACTTATTATTATATCGCTTATATTATTAACTTCTGATGGTAAGTTATTTCATTTATACCATTCAGAATATTACACATCATCTTTTGATTATATTAGTAATATTTGAAATTTTAACGATAAAATTACTATTATTAAAATTTTTTTTTTTTTTTCTTAAATAAATTACCTTTACTTTGCAATCAGAGCAAAAAGCAAAATATTTTTGATATAAGAGACAAGGAAAATTTAATTGCCAGAAGATATTTGGCATTTATATTTTTCACTGTAAGTTATTTAAATAATTTTTTTGT
>PQVD01002787.1:2308-12339 GCA_003012265.1 Setaria equina
CTTATCATTAATTTATATTACTAGTTTTGTTGTTAATGTTGCAGGAGAGAAAAATTATTTTAAGTGCAGAACGAGCACTGGAAATCTTCAAATCAATCTCTGACTCCGATTGTCTCATACTTGGTGATTTTTCTTTAATAAGAATCATAGAATGTGAAATTTGTTATGGATGATATTCAGAAAACAGTAACATTTCAAGATTTAATATGAGTTGGTTCGTTATGCATGTCAAGTAACTAACATTCTAAAATACGTTTTAGGCATGGATCCACGATTTGCTCGTCCGGACTGGATGATTGCACAAGTGATTCCGGTGCCACCATTAGCAGTCCGGCCAGCTGTGGTAACATTTGGTTCAGCCCGTAATCAGGATGATTTAACACACAAACTTTCCGACATTGTGAAGACAAATAATCAGTTGAAACGGTACGAATTCTTTATTCTTTTTTTTTTTTTAATTATGTAGGAGAAATGGAAAACGATACAAAAGACCAGAAATTCGTTGCAAAATTTCGGATGGGACTTATTCCTGTGGATTACTAACCGATGGTCGAAAAGTAATAATTTCACTGTCATCACAGATCAAGTAATAAAAATTCAAGTTATGTGAAATACTGTAGTTGTAATTTAGAAATGAAGCTAATGGAGCAGCCGCGCATGTTCTCGCAGAAGATGTCAAGCTTTTACAGTATCACGTTGCCACGCTGATTGATAATTCTATTCCCGGTCTTCCTGCGGTAACGCTACTATTTATACTTTTTTACTATCCTGTTTGAATACATTCTATTTAACTAAATACATTAAATGCGCCCTTAAAATGTTATTTAGCACACTCTGGATGAAGTTTTGACAATCAACTTTAGATAAGTTTTTAATATTTTGACTTTCCATATAGGAAATTAAAAAATTTCATAATTTAGGCTACGCAAAAAGGAGGCCGTCCTTTAAAATCAATTAAACAACGTCTAAAAGGAAAAGAAGGTCGAATCAGAGGGAATTTGATGGGCAAACGGGTGGATTTTTCAGCTCGGACTGTGATTACACCAGATCCAAATCTGCCTATAGATACAGTTGGTGTGCCACGTACTATCGCTCAAAATATGACATTCCCGGAAATAGTTACACCTTTCAATATCGATAAGTTCGCTTTTCTTATCCCTTAATTTAATTTATTGGAATTACTTGGTCGCATTTCTAGAACTGAAATTGGAATTTGTAGCTATTGGAAGTTATGTAAGCTTCTTTCTAGATTACAAGAACTCGTGAATCGTGGTGATAGCCAGTATCCAGGAGCAAAATATATCATCCGTGAAAATGGGGCTCGAGTTGATCTACGTTATCATCCGAGAGCAGCTGATCTTCATCTGCAACCTGGTTATAGGTAATAAATAAGAACTGCTTATTTTACTATAGTTTGTAGCATAGAGTATTTTTCTGCTGCTCCTTCTTTTAGGACATCCTATCGTTCGCCATTTAAAAGCGCATGTTCTAATTTTTTTTCGTTACAGAGTAGAACGACATATGAAAGATGGTGACATTATTGTATTCAACCGGCAACCAACTCTACATAAAATGTCCATGATGGGTCACAAAGTTAAGGTTGTAATTTTCAATAACTGGAAAGAAAGTTTTGCAAATATTTTCAGAATTAGTGGGAGAGAATTGAACAAAATTGACTTCCCAATTACAAAATATTTACCCTTGTGACGAATTGTTCCTGATAAATACCAAATCCTGTAATTAAATAATCTTATAATCTTTAGATTTTACCATGGTCAACGTTTCGTTTAAATCTTTCTGTAACAACACCCTACAATGCTGATTTTGATGGAGACGAAATGAATTTACATTTGCCACAAAGTCTGGAAACGAAGGCTGAAGTTTCTGAAATTGCAATGGTGCCAAGGTGTGTTCATCTGTAGGCAGTAATTTTTAAACAAACCATTTTTTATTTACCTGGTAACTTTCGTTGAAAAAAAATAATAATTGCATTTTCAGGCAGCTAATCACACCTCAGGCAAACAAACCAGTAATGGGTATTGTTCAAGATACACTTACTGCTGTCCGGATGATGACTAAGCGTGATGTGTTTATTGAATTACCCCGAATGATGGATTTGCTGATGCAAATGCCGAATTGGGATGGAAAAGTCCCACAGCCTGCTATATTAAAGCCAAAACCATTATGGACTGGCAAGCAGGTGTTCACTTTAATCATTCCTGGTGAGTCGGTTATTCTTACCTTCTTAAAACCCAATACCCTTTTTGAAAAATGTGGATTATAGAGCTGGAAATCCGAAATAGTTTTAAATTTATTACTTTTTTGCCTCTAAATTTTGGTATTACTGATGGTTTCTCAACTCTAGGAAGTTTTTGATGAAAGTTGTTGTCAGTAACATTTACCAGAAATTCTTTTATTATAGTTGCGCGGTCTTGATTTAAACATTGAATCAGTCCAAAATATAAAGTTACTATTAAAAAAGTGACTTTTTATCGAGTTCGATATATCATCGTCAAGTATGGAAATTTGAACGTGATTTGGTCCATCAGGCTGTTGTTTTCTTAATTATTTAATACAGGTAATGTGAATGTGTTGCGGACTCATTCAACTCATCCGGACGACGAGGATAACGGTCCTTATAAGTGGATTTCTCCTGGTGATACAAAGGTAGTTTTCTTGACATTTGATTTAATGTATTTCTTGTTTTAAAAATTTCAATCTAAAGATTTGTAAATCATTGCAGAGTCTTTGTATGTTATTTAAGCTGTATCTGTTATCTATGTATTGAAACCAATATATTACAAATACGTTATAGAGCTTTCTTCACATAAACAAGAAGTCTCAATCATTAAGACTATACCATGAATAAAATTAGTGTTAAATCTGTAAAATATGAAAATTCATCTTATTAGCAGATTATCTGGCTTAGGAGTGATTGTTATATACAAAGCCGTTGTTTTTTGCTGTTAATGATTATGGCTAGATTTAATAACTTTGATATTTTGTAGGTAATCATTGAACACGGCGAACTATTGTCAGGAATCATTTGTTCCCGAACAGTTGGACGTTCAGCCGGCAACTTGTTACACGTTGTCACGTTAGAACTTGGCTGGGAAGTAGCAGCCCATTTTTATTCTCATATACAGACAGTTGTTAATGCTTGGTTGCTTGCTGAGGGGCATACTATTGGTATTGGTGATACGATCGCTGATCAGGCTACGTATCGTGATATCCAGGAAACTATCCGAAAGGCGAAACTGGATGTTGTAGAAGTTATTGAAAAGTAAAAATTATAATTCGAAAATCTTAGTTGCATAATTTTCTTTCCAGTACTACAACCTGATGAAGAAATGATGGAAATAAAATGAACCGTCTGTCACTTCATTGAAGTAGTTTATCAGTTAACTTTAGAATTAGTTGCTCATTGTCATCTCCTTCCTCCTTCTCTTTCATCCGGTATCGTTTAATTTTTTCTTTTTTACAGAGCACACAATGACGAATTAGAACCAACTCCAGGTAATACATTGCGACAGACCTTTGAAAACATGGTGAACCGTATACTAAATGATGCCCGTGATCGTACTGGTGGTAGTGCACAGCGTTCTTTGTCTGAGTACAACAATTTCAAAGCTATGGTTGTTGCCGGCTCGAAAGGATCTAAAATAAATATTTCACAGGTAAAGTGCAACATTTTACTCGAATGGGGGAAAAATTTGGAGGAAAAGCGGCTTGAGCAAAATAATTCATCGTTGGAATATTCATCATCCTCCACATTTTAACAGTAATTAGATTACTGTAAATTGTCTGTTTTTGCTGCTTTATGCAGCAAATGATACAAAGTGAATAAGTTAATAAACTTTCAGGTCATAGCATGTGTAGGACAGCAAAACGTTGAAGGTAAACGTATTCCGTTCGGCTTCCGCCATAGGACTTTACCTCATTTTATCAAAGATGATTATGGACCAGGTGAGCTAATTTTATAACTTCATTTTACCAAGTTATTTTTGGTGAATAGAATTTTTCAGTTCTCTTTGTAGGACAAACTTCTTACGATCCTATTGAATTGCATAAAGACAAGGAATGAGTAATGCAGTTGTGATAGAGTATTGCAGTGAAATGAGTTTTAATGAATTTTTTTTAGAATCGAAAGGTTTCGTCGAGAACTCATATTTGGCAGGGCTAACACCGTCTGAGTTCTTCTTCCATGCTATGGGTGGCCGAGAAGGTCTCATTGATACTGCCGTAAAGACGGCAGAAACCGGCTACATTCAACGTCGGTTGATCAAGGCTATGGAAAGCGTAATGGTCAATTATGATGGTACTGTGCGTAATTCGCTCGGGCAGTTAGTACAGTTAAGGTAACTATTCAGTTTCTTTGCTGTCAGTTAAGGTTATCATTGCACTTAAGTGGAAGTAAATTGAATTTTTTTCATCGCACTAAACTGAGATCAAGATGATATTGAACATTGCAAGCCATATCTTTTCATTAAATAGTGGTCGAAATTGCTTGGTATCACATTTTTGTTCTTTGACTAAATATTCAAAGATAACAATGTCCTTGGGGGAAGGATGATACTAAATTGTTTCGTTATGTAACTTGCTGCATGATGATGCTTACATTATAAGTTCGCATGCAGTCCTCCTTGAAGCAATTCTGCTCGGCGACAAATTATAATTTATAAAATTATTTCCAGATATGGTGAGGACGGCCTAGATGGTATGTGGGTTGAAAATCAGTCTATGCCGAGTATGAAACCAACAAATGCTTTGTTTGAGAAGGAGTTCAAATTGGATCTTTCTGATGAAAAGTGAGTTTTTTTTTTTCGAATTTACGTTCTCTTTTTTTAGTGCTAATGTGTCTTGTAGAAGTGAAATGTTGGGGAGTTTTCTTTATGATTTTACATAGGTCTCTGCGTAAAATGTACACTGAAAACGTTGTCCGCGAGTTACAAGGTTCCGCAGAAGCACTGAAAGAAGTAGAAGCTGAATGGGTACAGCTTGAAGAAGATCGCCGACTGCTCCGAAAAATATTCCCGAAGGTAATTTTCGATTTTTATTGCCACTGATAATAGCAAGATTTAGGCTTCAAATTATGAGGAGTTGAAAAATGAATTTAGTGCAGATTTTTCAAATTTAAAATTTTTTGTGTCCAATTAATCAAATTAGTTTTTACAGAGAAGTTTCCATTTGTGACCGAATCGCTGTTGATAATTCAGCATTTATTTCGTTTCATATCTAAATATATGTGTGATTTATACTGTATTTACTACTTCAAAGAAAACAGCAGTTTATTCTAATGCTGAATTGTTTTCTAAGTGATCTGTTTCAGGGAGATGCTAAAATTGTCTTGCCATGTAATTTACAACGTATGATTTGGAATGCGCAGAAAATATTTCGTGTTGAACTTCGGAAGCCGACTGATCTTAATCCGCTGCGTGTAATTGAAGGTGTTAAAGAACTTAGCAAAAAGCTTGTTATTGTTAGCGGTGAAGATAGAATCAGCAAACAGGTACATTATTGGTCTTGTCGTAAAATAGTTATTGGTGCTGATTTATTATAAGGAGGAAGGTGAGTGTACTGCATGATTTTTTTTTCATCAGGAAGGATTTGGAGATTTACAACGCATAGTATTGAAATAATTGACAGAATAGGTTATTTCATATGTCAAAATTATTTTCTGTGCTGACAAAAGCGATACTGACCAATCTTAGTCATACAAACTGAACAATTTGAAGAATGATTCGTAGTTTGTTACCTGTCTTTCTTAAAAGCGGTAAGCACCAGGAGTCTTTAGGCACAATATAACGCCACACTTTTGATGAATATATTGCTGCGATCAACACTTTGTGCAAAGAGAATGGCCGAGAAGCATCGTTTGAATTCGGAAGGTTTTGAATGGCTTATCGGTGAGATTGAGTCCCGATTCAAACAAGCAATTGTGCAACCTGGTGAGATGGTTGGTGCAATAGCAGCGCAAAGTTTGGGTGAACCAGCTACGCAGATGACTCTGAACACATTTCACTATGCTGGTGTTTCTGCCAAAAATGTTACACTTGGCGTCCCGCGGCTCAAAGAAATCATAAATGTTTCGAAAAAACCGAAAACACCTTCACTGACCGTTTTCCTGCAGGGAACTGCTGCGAAGTATGTTACATCTGTGAATTTCTTGATTAAAAAGCTGTATAAAAATTCTATTTGAACAAGTGTCAATTCAAGTATATTTGTATATACTTAAATTCTTTCCTGCTTTTTACGTAGCCGGAAAAGAGAAAATGATATAATAGTGGACGTCATTAAAAAAGATTTTTGTTAGTTTCATTTATGAAATAGCATCAGTAATAATTGAGGAACATAAAATAATAAAAGTTAAAAACTGCTTAGGAGAATGAAATTTTAAATTTCAGAGATGCCGAAAAAGCAAAGGACGTTTTGTGCAAGCTAGAGCATACAACGTTGCGAAAAGTGACTGCCAATACAGCAATTTACTATGATCCGGATCCGAAAAATACGATAATTGAAGAGGATCAAGAATGGGTTAATATTTTCTATGAAATGCCCGATTTCGATCCATCTCGGTGCAGTCCATGGCTTCTGCGTATTGAATTGGATCGTCGCCGGATGACTGATAAAAAATTAACGATGGAAGCAATCGCAGATAAAATACATCAAGGATTTGGCGACGATCTGAATGTCATTTATACAGATGATAATGCAGAGAAACTTGTTTTCCGGCTGCGTATCACTAATCAAGATGGTGACAAAGGAAATGAAGACGAGCAAGTGGAACGAATGGAAGATGATGTGTTTTTGCGTTGTATTGAGACTAATATGCTTAGTGATCTTACGCTGCAAGGCATTGAAGCTATTACGAAAGTATACATGCATAAACCAACAACTGACGATAAAAAACGAGTAGTGATAACTCCGGATGGTGGCTTTAAAGCAATTCCGGAATGGCTTCTGGAAACTGATGGAACTGCCCTAGCGAAGGTACTGAGTGAACAAAATGTGGACCCAGTGCGTACAACATCCAATGATATTTGTGAAATATTTGAAGTTTTGGGAATTGAAGCAGTGCGGAAAGCTATTGAACGTGAAATGAATCATGTCATTTCATTTGATGGTTCTTATGTCAATTACAGACATTTGGCTCTTTTGTGCGATGTCATGACTGCTAAAGGTAAGTTCAGTTTTACGACCATTGCGTTTATTTTATATATTTGTACTGGGTACTTTAAATTCAGTGAATATTCTGTGATAGTTATAATTGGAGGAATCAAATTCCTCAGATCTTAAGATAGGAAATAACTGAATTATTGGCTAAAATGCTATAAATTAAGGCCATCTGATGGCGATTACCCGTCATGGTATTAACAGACAAGAAGTAGGAGCTCTTATGCGATGTTCATTTGAAGAAACTGTTGACATTCTCATGGAAGCAGCGGTTCATGCTGAACAGGATCCTGTTAAAGGTAATGTGATATTTGAGCAAGATTTCTCGAAAAGAATCTGGTGCATGCAAGGTTTTTGAAAAATGCCTGCGGACGCGTCCTAAAACAGTTCTTCAAAAAAATTTTTGAAATATATTGCTGACAGAATTTGTGTAACCGTTGAACTGTTCACGAGTAATTTTATTGACTTTATTCACTACAAAGGATGAGAAAGATATATATAACTTCCTTAGAGCTGTTTTAGCGAGAACTCTTAGATTGGAATTATGGATTTGAATGAATACAAGGGTAATTTTCAAAGAAGCAAGGAAATTTGGTCCACTTTACATAAGAATCAAAATTCATTTTCAGGCGTGTCTGAAAATATCATGTTGGGCCAGTTGGCTAGAGCTGGGACAGGTTGTTTCGATTTGGTCCTCGATGCCGACAAATGTAAATTAGCTATGGAAATACAAACCGGTGGTGGCCTTTTGGGTACTGGTGGAATGTATTTTAGCAGTTCCATGTCTCCAGCAAGGTTTTTTTTAAAAGAAATATATAACTAACTTTCGAAAACTTTCAAACATTATTTATATTTATTTGTGCTGTATAAAACTATTGCGAATAATTTTATTTTTTGTTATAACGATATCTTCCATATTATCTTTTGAGCTCATCGATGAGTCCTGCGCAAACTCCATGGAATGCTGGCACAACTCCTGCATATGGCGCTGCATGGAGTCCAGCAACTGGTTCAGGAATGACTCCAGGAGGAGCAGGATTTTCACCTTCAGGGCACAGCGAAGGAGGTTTTTCGCCTTACGGGTATCATATTTCCTGTCATAAGGCCATAAAATATTTGAAGAAAAAATTTTTCTTTGATTTTGTAAGAAATTATTTCAGAGGTAGTGGAAGTTGGAGTCCAGGATCACCTGGTGGATCACTCGGAGGAATGTCACCATCTGGTGCCGGTGCATATTCTCCAGCCGCTAGTGATTATGGTTCCGGTCTGGAAGGGCTTAGTAGTCCGGGTTATTCACCAACCAGTCCAGCATCTCCTTATGGTGCTTCATCACCTGCTTACGGTGTTATGAGTCCGCGATATTCCCCAACCAGTCCAAGTAATATTTAGCTGTTTTTAGATTATTCTTTTTGGAATAGCTTTTTTTGTGCTTCAAATGATTTTAAATCATGGTGAATTTTATTGCAGGCTCAGTTATTGTACTCTAAATTTCAGGTTACTCTCCAACTTCTCCAAGTTATTCACCTACTTCACCAAGTTATAGCCCTACCTCACCTAGTATGTATTTTTCATTATTTATGCGAAGAAAATTGTTGCAAAATTATGAGCAAGACAGATTTAAGTAAACTCCCTAGCATTTTTGAACTAAATGACTAAAATAATTCACTGAGATGAATAAGGTCCTTACATAACGGAAGTTTTCAGAATGAAGAAAGAAAAATTAATTTTTCAATTTCTAGTTTAAAACTGTGAACGAGTATGACTACAGAAATATCGATTTGTAGACTTTAGATTTCTCATTACTGTGCGTTTTGTTTTAGTCTCGGATATGTTTTATTTCGTTTTAAACATAGTCTTTCTATGAGGTGAAACTGGGAATGATTTCAGATTATCTTATTTATATTTCCAGGTTACTCACCTACTTCTCCGAGTTATAGTCCTACCTCTCCAGGCTACTCACCGACCAGTCCAAGTTATTCTCCAACTTCACCATGTAAGATTTTTTTTTTTATTTTATTGAGAAACTTAATTGCTTTTCTATCTAAATAGTTAACTCTCTCATCCTATTTTTCTCCCATAATCTTATTAACTATTTTCAGCCTATTCACCTACTTCCCCAAGTTATTCACCAACATCACCAGGTTACTCGCTATCATCTCCTCGCTACTCGCCTACTTCACCAGCCTACAGTCCAACAAGTCCAACATACAGTCCTACATCGCCTGCTTATTCCCCCACTAGTCCAACATACAGTCCCACTAGTCCATCGTATAGTCCTGCTTCTCCTGGTTTGTGCGCTCTCCTGTTTAATGTTTTCGTTTATAGTGAAATGTTTTGTTCATATTACTATGCTTCATTTTATAAATCACTCATGGGGCAGAGTTTTCCTGTACCATTTTTTTCTAGATCGAAAAATTTTGGTTAGGAAGTTATCTTTTGAGAGTGGTTTGAATATTTTCAGGATACTCTCCATCTTCTCCTCGTTATTCTCCAACAAGTCCGACCTACAGTCCTACCAGTCCAGCTTACAGTCCTTCATCACCGCAATATAGCCCGAGTAGCCCACAGGTTTGTGTTTTGTTACTTTTCAAGAAGTGCCATGTTAAATTGGTTGTTCCCATGATGTTATCATTTTTCCTTTTTTTTTGCTTCAAAACTTGAGGATTTTAATCGTTTTGCAGTATTCACCATCATCGCCTCAATATACACCAAGTTCTCCCGCTGGCGACACTTCACCTGCGGTTAGTTGTTGTGTTTGCTTAAAATAGAAACCAGAGAAAGAAACGAGATATTAGTATAACAATAAACTGCAATTAATTTTGATCAGTTTCAATTCTTTTCCATACTTACCTCCATTT
>PQVD01002788.1:0-13952 GCA_003012265.1 Setaria equina
AAACATTGCTGAAATATCAATTGCAGAGCTAAAAAAGCTATAAAGTAGCAAAGTTTGGTTACCTTCTCATAGTAGGTTATATGAATTTATGAGGTTAGATTAATGGTCGATAAACGATCATTCACTTGAATAAATTTTTTTTGTTTAAATTATTTAAATTTTTTTTGTCTAAATTGGTTGAAACCGATTTCATGAAACTGTAGACAAGAGTAAGCAAGTCAGAAGATTTAAATTTACTGATAACGGTCGAAGAGTAGCTTTCATAGTACCTATTTATACCGGTGACATTCCTCAGATACTTTCATCGTTGATAATTAGCTATTAATCTTCTAAATTAGCACGTGTGCGATAATCCGAACGGTTAAGTCGATGAACGACTTCAAAAGTGAGAATTACTGGCAACATCAATTACTCCCCACTCGTTAACAATAAAATCTACTAGTGAATCTGGAAGAAAGGCACATTTAATCCAAAATCTATTCAGATTCCTAAAAAATTTGTTCCTCTAACACTAAATTGCTGGTATTTTTATACCTTACATAAGTTTTTTGATTTTTTGAATATTATTTAAAAAGGAACAGTGATAAGAATGAATTTCAGATTTCACTTTTCATCTACTAAGTTCCAATTTTGATATCAGAGTATAGATGAGCACAAGGAAATTTATAGACAAAAAAATTTGAATCATGCGGAAGTTTCATTTCTTATCTTTTCACTCTTAATGAAGAGAACTAATGATAGATTCGCGAGTTGTTGAAGTATTTTTATATGAAATATGAAATATCTTTTTAAAATTTTAAGTATATTGATGGAACAGTGTTTGGAATTTGTCGCTTTATCATGCACAGTTTACTGATTACAATAACTTTTGTTTTGTTGATGGCGAGCTATAAATTCTATTAATAAACTATTCCTCATGATCCTTAGGCCCAGAATATAGTGTGATGATCCTTGACAATATTTAAAAGTGTTATTTCGGGAGTTTTTTCATTTAGTTACGGTTCAGTTTGTCAAGTAAATTTATTATTAATAATTATATTAATATTTTATTTGTCATTTTATCACACGAAATATTCAAATCTAATTTTTTCCCTCACAAAATATTTCTGGAAATAGTTACTTAAATAACTGTGAGTTATTTTCATCGATGAACAGCTGTCCTCGTTTTCCCTTTTTTGCTTCTCTCTTCTTCACAAAAAGGGCAACCGTAGCAGATAGTCTATCCTCATTAATTAAGGCATTAAAATGTGTCCTTTTCCAGAGCAACCGGCAAAACGTACCTTTGTTGCGTAATCATTACGCATGCCTTTCAATTTTCTCTTTCATTTGTTTCACTTTCATCCATTGCATCTTCTTCATTAGGCATGTATTCATTTGCTTATATGAAGAGAAGTTGCATCATCATTAGGAATAAATATTGTAATATTGATCCTGTACCTATCTTTTGTTTTCTCAAACGAATGAAAGTGTAGCAATCGCTAAATGTTGTCATTTATGTTCCGAATTCGGTGGCGTTTCAGAAGTTCGAGTTGCTCGTGTCATAGCGTCAGAAATATTCGAGAAACATTTCATAATACACGTCGTACTTTTCTTTTTTATCGTTAGAAAGACAGAAATTCCTCAAAGAACATCATTAATTTAATGAATATTTACATAAAATGAGATCATCACAGGTACTATATTGAAAGAGATCACGAACGTCAAGAGGTACTGACCAAATGCACCACAATTATTACCTTCATTTCCAGGATTTCTGCCCGGTACTTATACCGGTTCAGGCAACTTATCTTTTCAAATCAAACACAACCCAGACCACCATCCTCAGGCCTCTCATAGATCGATGAATTTGGTGAATCGATTTGGTGTAAAATACTTCCAACGATAATTTTTGACGGTTTTAAATGCTGTGATGATGTAGTAAATGTAGACGACGTATCCGGTGGAGATGCACCACTAGAATTGCTTCTGGAACTAGTCCATCTTGGTAACGGACGATATTTACGATCCCATGGGATGTCATACCTGCAGCAGTTGACAGTTTTAGTATGAATTACTGCAAACTTCTAAATAAAACTTAAAAATAAGCATTTAGAGAAAGCAGTGAAGTTGAAAGCTAAACTTAAAACTTGCCTGGTACTTTCAGTGGAGTCATTTGGCGATTCAATATGCATTATGCGTGCCGCACCATGCGGTTGACACTTTCTTGGTGATAAATTTCTACTTTTCTTTTGTCGAAGATATAAATAAAGCATAAAAGCACATAGTGCACTACTTAGTGCTGTTGTAAGGGCAAATGCTATCAACAGAATATTCACATGGCTCTCGTCTCCAATAAACTGCATGAAACCGGATTTCAGATCTTCCGGATA
The DNA here is from genome assembly GCA_003012265.1 of Setaria equina. NCBI lineage: Eukaryota > Metazoa > Nematoda > Chromadorea > Rhabditida > Setariidae > Setaria > Setaria equina. Next base: position 2,370 of record PQVD01002788.1, read on the forward strand.
CTGAAAAACATGATCTCCATCATTACTGTTTTCCTAACCAAAAGGAAAATATCTGCTACTTAACCACTGCTAGAAATCATTGTTTGTGTCCTGGTTGGCTATCTTGGAGTAGTTTTAGATCTGGTGCCAAAATTTTTACAAATCTGGAATTGATATTTTTTTACAAGTAGAAAAACTACGGGTACCATTTAATATCATATTGTAGACTTCAAGATTTCAAATAATTAGACAAATATTATGCCCAAATATGTTCTGTAGGGGATAGTTACCTGATGATTAATGATAGTATCATCACTGTATTCGACACACCAGGGACAGCGTTCTTCATACTTCTCCATAATTATCGTGCTATTAAAACAACGCGCTGTCAAACTGATAATAACTTTGCCATCATTACTTAGTGATATTGTGCTGGATCTCTTCTGGAGGCTTTTCTTTTCCTGTAATTGTTTAAATTATAAGTAATGACTGGTCCGGTTTTGAGATTTTGTCAGTATAAAAACGATTTGAATATAGAACATAGCATTAAGTTATATTTATTAATGAAAAGAGTTAATTGTTGATAAAAATGCATAAAGAAGAATTAGACTAATCATTTCTGGGAATTTGAGTTGATAATTTAAACAACTACAATAAAATACACTGTATTGCATAATGCCTAATACAAATGATCCGTTTATTGGTGTAAGGAAATGAGAATGTTTCTTAAAACTCATCGTTACTTTAAAATCAATCAACTTTTAAAGAAATTCAAAATTAGAAACAAAAAATTTCACTGCAATCTTCGCTATTATTCATTCATTGCATTATGATATGCAATATAAAAAATAGTTCAAAAGCAAAATAATTGTGTAAGAAGGTGGGAATTTCTGCAACTCTTTACAATTCCACTTAATTTTTTCATGAAAAAATATCTTTTTTTTTTGAATTTAATAGTGCATTAGTTCCTTTTATTCCATTAAATGTCATTTTCAATAGACATTTTCTGATTAATTAAAACTCTTAAGTCCTAATGGACAGAATAAATATAACAATTTTCTATATATTCCCTCAATTTCCCAATTCTTTATTTTTTCAGGCTTTTTTTTGAGAAACTTGTCACTGGTGTAAAAATGTGTGGTGTAAATATTTAAATCAATCAATTTACAAAAGAGTTGGACTATTGGATTGTTTCATTGAATTCTTGAAATTATAAGTCTACTTATCAAACTTACTTGATTCTGATAAATACCAAGGAAAGTAGACGAATCACAAATTCTTGGAAATCCGTACGTAGGATCTACACCTACGACTTCACATAAAATTTGGATATCGCTTGGATTACCGTCACTCCAATGAGTTACATAAAAGCGTTGTCTTTCCTGGAAATTCAGGATTGCTTGCTGAAATTGATCTGGAGAGGCAACTATATTGTGTTAGTATTACAATGAGCTTGTTCTTAAATGGAATTTTTAGATTTCATTGGAAACGTTTTTAAATATTTTTTCAGAATTCACATAAATACCGACATCTAGTGGGATTCGCTAAAAAGAGTACAACAAACGTGTCAGAGGTCAATAAGCAATTATCACAATCATCAAGATACGAACCGATGGCGTCGCAGTAATTACTTTACTATTTAATGAATGGTGCGCTAGACAATACTCATTTTCATGATGTTTTAATTTCGAAGAATGACCTTTGTGGAACGTAAAAAAAAAGAAATTTCAAGTTTCCATAATGTCACTACTCCCAAAAATGCCTTCTCTTTCATTCTTCTAACATTACTCTCTCTGAAAATGCGTTTACTCGGAAGAGAGTTTTCACTGCATATTACTACTATAAAATATATTAATTTCATATCATTATTTAATTTTTTTTTCTTTAAATTACCACGAAAAAAAAAAACAATTGAAGAGATCCAACCTGCATAAGTTTTGGTGTAATAAGCCAACTTTTCGATAATTTTTCATTGGTGATACCATTTACTAATACTAACTGAAATCGTGGCTGGGCACAACCAGCTGTTGTTAAACAACCTTTTCGCCACTCGATGTTTTCCAGTTTGCTAGCTAGCCAGAAGCTAGTTCGTGAAGAGTCCAATATCGTGCAAAAACTTGACAGTGATAACGATAACGATAACACAACTGATGAAATTTTCATCACTGAACTACAAACATTTGCCACATATATTTCCCATTTACCGTTACGAAAGCGCACCAAAGTCGACGGAGAAATTTAAGCCAATGCATTAAGTAATACAAATTTTCTTTCTTCTGCATTCTGTCTTTTTGAATTTATTAAAGACAACATGGTTAGTAAACAAAAAGTTTATTGTTTCATTTCATTTATTCGAAATGATTTCTGATGAAATGACTACCAGCGAAAGTGAACATTCAAATATCGTAAAATTTCCCAAGGTTACTACATTAGCAATTGCTGGATCTGAATTCTCATTACATTAATGGTTCTGATTGCTAATCCCAAAGAAATGCAATTTGACAATCAATCTTAGTTTGAGATAAAGACTTAATAATCATCCTGACACTGTAAAAAATTCTTAACTGTGTTTGCGATGGAAATGATTTAGAATAACTGTTCAGGTAGATCTTAAAAACGAACACATAAACCTTTATTCATTTGTTTTTTCTTTGTTAATTTTTCATTCTTCTAATGCTTGGCTTCTGTGCTGCCGTAATATTCTAGAATATTCTATAAAATGAAAATTTCAGCTGGACAAAATAGAGAAACGTCTCTGTAATAACAGTCCAGCTGAGTGATTCGGTGAAGTTCATTAATCAATCATATTTGTTAAAACAAAGTTGTCAAATAGCAATGATTTATAGCTAAGACTACCGTCCACAGGTTACTGTTGCCAATGTCATTTGACTACACACACTTTCATATCATATGCCTCGGAAACTTTTCTTCAGTCTTGAATCTCCTCGCAAGATCTATGAGCTATTATCATATCAAGGAGAATGATGAAATTACTAATAAGGATGATGAATGACAAACTTAACGATGATCTTGCCCAGCTTATTAGTGTCAGTCGAAAAAATCATGACAAATAGTAAGGAAGGACAAGGCTATGCATCAAGCAAGATCATCCAGGAAGAGCATCATCTTTCCGTTAGTTTCATCCTTCTTTGCTCAAGTTACAGATCATTAACTTTTTGTGAAACAGTTATTGTCAACTAGGAATATTCTAATCACGAAACTAATATCGAAGGAGAATGGGGAATCAGTTTGAACTTTTCCGTATGCATCCGAGAAGCATCAGATGTACGAGAGTTGGAAGCGAGATTTGGGTGAATGGATCCTGAGAGCCCCCAGGACAAGAAAAACAGAAGAGAACTTACTGAGTTGCACTAAAAAGAAACAGAAGCTCTGAGCCGATGCTAGGGTCAACTGAAAGAGCAAAGGGTAGGAGCAGTTGATGAGGAATCATCTAACGGTGAAAGGGGAATAGTGGTAGCTTAAGGAATACGATTAAGTAAACATAATGGGTCTTTGTGTGAGGTGTTACCGCTATCAAAATAGTTATAGGCTTATTGGAAGGAATGGAATCCAAGCTGAGAGCAGTAATCAAACAACTGGTCTCCAAGTATTCGCTAGCCTCCATCTAGTAGCTCAAACTAACTGTTCCTTCTTATTCTGCTAGGAGATTTCACTTAAACTCCCTTATGCATATGATAAAAACTTCATTCAAAAAAAAAAAAAAATGATTTTAATGACTGAAAAACTTCTTGTTAATAGTTTAGAATTGTAACCATCTATTTAACTGCCTTACCGATCTGTAATTTATAATTCTTGTTATAAACTACAAAGTTGAACAGTTGTTCAACATTTTACAACCCCAACTTGTTATTACAAATTTATGGCAGCTACCAAATTTTTGTCGCTGATAATATAATAATACTAAAAACACCCTTGCAAGACTTCTTTTGCTGTAAATTTTAAATCCAACTGAATTTAAACTTAAACAACTTTATGGTTTCCAATTTTTCACTTTTTTTTCCAGAGATGACAATAAATTAATTTCATTCAAACATCAAATGCTGAAAGTGAAAGTTTGAACTGTCAATTGTAATCTGGGAAAAAAAGTCGTCAAGTCCAGGAAAGACGAATAATGTCACCATTTGAATTGAAATTCAAATGAGGTGATCGGTATCTGGCGGCATTTGTTTGTACAAAAGATTAACAATACTGCAAGGAAAAGATGGAAGGAAGTAATGATTTAGGTTAGAACACAGCAGGTAGCGAACTCACAATATTGTTTGTTCTGCATGGTACCTTTTTTACAATATCTTTATAATTATAATTCTAATCTGAATATAGAATCTGAAATCACTTATCAGTGGACGTAAGGTCATCTAAAATCTTAATAATATTTCAGAATCTCAGAGTTTTTCGAGTCCGACTTTATGAAAAAATTGACCTTTAATCTCAAGTTTCTAACCTCTAATTTAAAGTCCTTCAATTCAAAAGCGAAAGCTTATTTTCAAAATGTAAGAGACAATTCCTGCACCTTAAAGAAAAAAATTTTTTTCACAGCTTCTAAAGATCATGTTAATTGCTGAAATTAATTTTAAAATAAAATTTTTAACTCTCGAACAAATTAAAAAAACTTCCATTAATAGCATGAATAATGACTGATGCATTGTCATCGAACAATTATGCAAATTATAAGAAGAAAAACTGAAAAGTTTCGAATTTTCAATTTGTTGAATAACCCAATAAGAACTTATCATAAATAGCGGCCAAAAAATCTGATAAAGCTATGAAACGATGCTTCCTTCATACAATCTAATCTGAGAAATGAAAGAAATATCGACTTGAATGGATACCATGGTGCTAGATAATACCTATGAAAGATACCTGTACATGAGTAAATCCTTTGTAGTGCCGCAATTTATTATGATCATTCCATTTTGTTATATACCTTAAAGAGAACAAACTTTGTTATTTGATGTTTTAATTTTCATGATTTAACGAATGATTTATCATCGTTAGAATAATCATTTTCTTCCTTCCGTCCAGTACTTTTCCGACTCATCCTGAAACTCTCGAAATGAAATTCTTGAAATAATGACTGAAAAATAGCCGAAAATTCTTACCTTTAGAAACATTAAAAAATGGCAGAAAAGATTTTAAAATTATGTTTGCATGCGTTTTAAAAATTTCTTCGCAAAAATGATAAATAATTTTAAAAACATGATGCTCTTTTGTTTACTGCTAGAACACTATTGAGGTAAGAAAAAAAAGTCGGAAATTTAAACAGCTTAGATTTAATAGCTAAATTATATACTGCAAGATTACATAAAAAGATTGTAACGATTGTATAAAATAATTACACTAACATAAGGCAACTTTCAATGACACTACTAACTGATAAGCAGTGGAATAACATTTATAGTTTTCGTACAGATTAAAATCGTAATTACATGTAATAGCAATAAAATAACAATTATAACTGAGGATGTATTATCACAATCGTAATTATGTACATCTTAGTAATGAAAACAAGACTACTGATTTTATTGCTGGTATTTCAAATTAAAACGACTTGTAAAAGATGATGACAATAATAGTATTTACCACTTCAAACAACTATCAAGTCTGATATTAATTCTAATCGCTTCTTAAGTTATTTAAACATAAAAACGAAAGTACTAGAGAATGAAGCGTTAGCTTTTACTTTAGGAGATTAGCTGTTCAACGGTGAATGAATTGAAATGACTGATGAAGAACATAATCACCTTAATACGATAATATTACCACCATAATTTGCTATCAATATTATTTCTTGTGATAACCGTTTATTTTATCGGTATTGTAATTAAGTTTATCAATAATTGGCTTTATTAGCATACTGTAACATCACTTTTTAAGTCTGAAAAGTGATGGAGAAGGGAACAACGTTTCAGAATCAACGATTTAGAAGCGATAGGATAGAAATTCAAAAGCATCAATAAAACTTAAGGAGCAATGTTAAAAATAGCAAACAATGAGTAATGTTGTGAGTGATTAAATCTAAGAAAGTGACATATACCTGTCACAGAGAGATGGCAATAAACAATGAAAATGAAGGATGAAGGATGAGTTGCAGAAGGCCAGGAGATGCCACTCCTCCCTTCAATGGACTAACTAAAGTTGCAAAATGAGACTAGATGGATCTAGAAGGATGAAAAGAATTTATTTGTTTCCCCTTGAGAGAAGCTAACGGTCTTTGGCTAAATTGTTCTCTGAAGAAAATAAATAACTAACAAGAATTATTTCATAATTAATTTCACAGTCAATATTATCTGAAATAAGAAATTTTTGATCGGATGATGTATGCGAATAGAGGCTGTTGAATTTATCAAAAGTTTTATTTCAAATACATGAATGATTCTGACAGAGTCAAACTACGTTCCACTTGAAGTGGATGTTCTGATTCACTTGTATTGTATAGTTCACTTCTATCACTTTGGCTCAAGAATCATTTAATTTCAAAAATATTTCATTATCTAGTTACCGACCGTTTTAGAGGCTATGGAAAGACAGATTCAAAATTTCCTATATGAGTGAATTACTTGCAATTCTATTTCGTCCAGGTGTCACTTTAATTTGTTTAAAATTAGATGTGTAAGAGCGATAATTACAGCAACATTCGAAGATGATTCCATAACTCAAAATGGATAATTTGTACCAAAATTTTTAAAAGAGATGATTTTTTCACTCTATTCTTCCTCATCCTCCAACGACAATTAATTTTTGGAAATTTTCAAATCGTATTGAAATATTGATAAAGAATTAAGTATGTATAATAGCATCTATGAATTGAAGTAATCTTGTGTCATTATCAGTGTAGGATCCCTATTTTGCTTTTTCATGACTTTGTTAATTTTCTCTATAAAGAAATTTGAAATAAAGAGGGGAGAAACGAGGAAGAAAGAAGAATTTCAATTGTGCGATGTCTTTTCATTTGCAACTGTAGCTTGATTTTAATGAAATCAAGAAAATTGTTTCTCAAACTAAGAAATACTCAAAACCTAAGAAATAAGTTTCAAGCGGAAAATTAAACAGTTAAGGAAAAAATCAGTTTCTCAATAAGTTTTTAAATGAAAAAAAAAAGAAAATCATTCTTTCTTTATGAATATTGTGTTTCAGTTCTTCATAATCATTATGGGAAAGAAATGATGAAGAACACTGAAATGAATTGCCAGTTATCTGAAAATATACTTTTCCTTAAATTGCAAAGGTTAACAGGCCATAGGAAGAAAAGGAAAATGAAATACATAATTTCAGAGTAAAAATAATGAGAAGAAACAATAAGTATTGTTATAAGGATATCGTTAATGGTTTAAGAAGGCTATTATAGAGATGATAAATGAAGTAATAATCATAACATATACTGTTAGCAACACCACTAAATGAGATCGAACGATTCATTCAAAGGTAGCAATTAGATAAGTGCCAAGGTGCCAATTATTCCAAAATTGAACAGACGTCTAGGACAAACGGAGTGATAAATGTGGACATATTTCCGTCTAAATATGTAAGTTCAAGACATTTGATGGGAAATGGTAATAGTGATTGATTTGAACATACATCCATCACTCCAACAGCCAGCACTCCTTCAGAATTTCATCAACCAAATAAAATATCCCAAATTGTGGTTTCTGCTTTACCAATAAAAGCCATCATCTTCGCAGGCTTTCCATTCCACTGAATATCTAAATTTAGAAAGTTGCCAAATTTTTTTTCATTCAGAAAACTATTTTTAAATTCCTTTCATCCTGTGCAACTTATTTCTCAAAAAAAGTTCGCGACTAATTATGAAAATAATATCGCATTTTGACCGCTTGTTGAAATTACAATAAAAATACCACAAAGGACCTTGATATATTAATTTTGGAAACTGCTAACCTTTCATTACCTTACAAAATATGACAATTTTATGAAACTTTCAATGTTTTGCATTGGTTTTTTATTTATACGAATGTAAAAATTTCGCACTTTACTTTATTTCTTTTTCAATCATTCATTCACTTTTTCAATCATTAAAAAAAAATAAATAAATAAAATAAATAAATAAATAAAAAAAAAAAAATGAAAAAAAAAAATAATGAATTCGGTTCTTCTAACCTTTGCACTTCCGAAATTACCGGGAATCATTTTAATGATTTCAGCATAGTTTCTGAAACAAGCATATCAATTTCTTTCTTCCGTTTCCTGAAATATTTATTCATCTCTGCCTTTCCAAATGAAAATGCAAAATTGAATTTAAAGCAAATAAAAATCAAGATTTTAAATCAATGTTAATTACGCTCTCCTTCTTTCGCCTCTCTCTCTTCCCTTCTTTTTCTCTTTGAGAATGTCAGGGAAGAGGATAGAAGGGTAGTGATAAGAGTTTACTGTTAACCCTATCACAATCTTTTTATGACGCTACAGCAGCCATAAAGACCGAGGATTGAAGCGATGATTTTGGATATTACATAAAAATTTTAAAGGGATTTGAAAGAAGAGTTTTTAAATCCTTTGAAAATAAAAAGTTAGATGCCCGCATCTAACTTGGAGGATGAGGACTCGAACTCGAGTAGCAGTCAATACCTGATGGAAGTCATTGAGGCAATTAGAAAATTCCACCGGTGACTGATATTTAGAGTGACAGCACCAGTAAACAATATGCTACCGCACCGATTAAATGTGATTTGCATTCTCTAAAGTCCATATGAAATGTAAGGCATAGGATTTGTAGCTAATTGGATCAGAACCATGAACTGAAGGTTATTGTTTTCAGGTTGAGGAGGACAGAGAAAGGATCGCTGTCTGTGTATGACATTGAAAACAGAGGTGAACAAATGCACAGTAACAATAATTGTAAAGACAATAATTATTAGTGCATGTGACGACCGAATGACTTTCCGATGCGGAAGAGAGGAAGGACGTAACGACAGGTCGTGATTGTGCCCTGAAGCCATGGAGGTTGGATAGTTTGAAACCTAAGGTTGAGGAAGATGCAAACTAAAGTGAAGGGACGAGGGGCAGACCGCAGACCGACACTTAATTTCTGCAGAAAGAATGACAGTTTTTGCGGAACTTCACCAGTTTAGCGATTTATAATTTCACAGTTTATAATATCCTCGCAGGTAAAATTTGATGTTTCATACAGACCTATATTCCTTTTGTTCCGCTTGATGAATATTGACAGGCCTAAGATGATTTTAATTTTCATGGCCCTTCTATACACATACAAAACTGAATCTTAACAAATCAGTTAATGTACCTACTGTTCATCGTGTAGTAGTATCGGTTCATAAAGCAGTCTTTTCATTTTCAATTTTCTGGCATAATGAGTTTTTTTTAAAAATGAGTAGTAATTGCTATTTGCAAAATAAAAAAAGATTTTTACATTCGAAATTAATGAAATGAAGTAACTTTTGTACCTCAATAGCAATTCTGTTTGAGAAATTTTTAATGGTCCAAAAAGACGTGTATTTTTACTAAAATTAAAAGAATTTACTGCGCGCGCACACACGCACATAGATACACGTACAGTACAATTCATTGTAAAATTTCACATTTTAATTCTTGAATTTTTATGAGCAAAAGAACAACAACAACAACAACGACTCATTGCTCACACACAATCAACTGGTTTTTTTTTCTGCTTTTATCACATTTTAAAGAGAAAATTTCAGGTAAAAAGGAGAATAATGGGAATGTAAGGAAGGTAATGAACAATGAACTAAGCGAATTAAAATCATTTCATTTAAATGGAAAATAACTTTCTGGATGAAAAACTATTAAATAGAGACATTATTCTAATATGTTTTGTAGTAGAATTTATGCAGTTAAGAAAATTTTAAAAAAAAAAAACAATTATTGCTATAATTAATAGTTACACAGACATTTAAAACGATTGATATTTTGACGAGATAGAAGAAATTTCTGAAATTTGTTGCGTTTTGCTTCCCTATCTTCTCGGATTAGTTTTATTGAATGGCTTATAAAGTAACAAAATTTAATTCAGTATTTCTGCTATATTTAATTAAATTTTTTCCAGAAATGCCACTATCAAACAGCCAAAAAAAGCAGTCTAATCGTCCATCTTCTGTTCTTAAAAATTTAAAGTAAAAATCACTTATTACTATTCCTTGACAAATAATAACTGAAAGGGATTTTTTATATTACAGTCTCAAAAGCTTCATTTACAAATGACGATGAGAAAGGCTGCCATTTAGAAAGAAAATGTTTTCATTGAAATTTCCTGTTGGAATAGGCAAGATTTTACACAAAAAGTAACGAAGTAAGAAAAATTGAAAGGTCAAAGACAAATTTAAGTATTCATTGAAAAATGTTAGCAATAAGAGTTATTCGACCACTGGTAGCGAATGATTCGGGCAGGAAAGTTGAACGGAGCTTACATGAGGGCTATACAAATTTAGTGAGAAGAAACTAAGTTGGCCAATTTTTGGGCGCTGATTAGACCAGTCGCTAACAATTAAAGTGTGAGACAGTCAATGTAACAAATTGTTTTAGAGCTTCCGTCTTCCAACGCTTTATAAAGTTTGTAGCTCAACTTTGTTCTGATGATTCATTCGAAAATCATCAAAATAAAAACCACTCTATTGCCAATCGAACCACTACCAAATAAAATTTTGCTTTTATAATTTCATTTGTGTTTGGGAAAGTTAGGCATATGCTATAAATAAGCAGGATGACTGAAATTTTAACGATCTTCTTTATCACTGGCAATACCCATTTTCGTTTTCGGAATTTGATAAATGAGGAATTAAATTGAGAATAGAAACTGTGAATTGTCAGATTAGAATAAGAGGAAAGGATGATAGTAGAAAGCATAATTTGAGGCATAAATTTTCGTAAAATAATTATTTTGATACCGATATTATATAATGTGTTTAGAAAGTTCACATTAATGATATTAGAAAAATCTCTTTGAAATTTGAGATAAACTTATATTATGTTAAGAGCTATGCCTTGGCATATATTATTTTAAACAGTTACAGCAGTAGAAAAAAACAAAAAACAAAAACATCTGAGAAATGAGACACTAGAAGGAAATCCTTTAATTTGATGTTTTTGCTGTTCAGCTGTTCACAGATGGTATTAACAATGATTTGAAATTGTGAAATTAACAGGCGGATGGAAGAGACTGAGGCTGATGCTACCGTTTTCGAATCCATTGAAGCAGAAGTGAAGACATTGTAACGATATCAAGCAAAATGATTCAATGATTTCTAAGTCAATGAAGTTTGCGGGTAGCTGTAAGGACGAATATTGAAATGTGATTGTTCTGAAAAAGGAGAACTAAGCAGTTATTGGCTTAACTTTTGAATTATTCATACATTTTACCATTGTTATAGCCATCAAAGTGAAAAAATCGCAAAGTTATTTTCGAAATGAAAGCAAAAAGAATTCGATTATTGAATTCGTGTGGATATCTAAAAGAATGGAAGGATAATCTTTGAAGTCATAAATTCATTCTTCTAGCAGCTTCATGCAAGTACCATTATTGTATTCATAATACCAACAATAATTAAACTTTCTTACAAATTTCTTTTTTGACTAACCCTTTTTAACTGATAACTAAGA
>PQVD01002788.1:13985-33585 GCA_003012265.1 Setaria equina
GAAATGAAGAGAAAGTCAAATAAAATTACAATATTGTTTACCAAATAAACTTCTGTAAAGTGATAACTGGAGGGAAAGAGATAGAGAGAGAGAGAAAGAGAGATTTTCTGTTTATGATGCGAGATAAACACAGTAGCCGAATGGCCTCTTCAAAACTGGATCAAATTGCAACTCCTTTAATTTGATTTTTTATCAGTTATGGGGAAGAACTTGATAACTGGAAGGATGGGATATATGAATGGCATCAAATAAGTTGTTGTTGCATGGCAGTTTGTGTATTCATTTATTTGGCAAAGATACTGTACTTATCATAATGTTATCTGTAGCGGAACAATGGTCCATTTGGTAATAGTCAATTTTTTCAACACTAATTCTGTACGCATTAAATGAAACCCATTAGAATGTATGGCAGTTTCCATCATCATCATCATCAACGTTATCTGATCAACGTGCCACTGGAAGAACGGTTGTTCATGAAGAATGATTAATTAAGGGAATTAGTTTGGCTGAAGCAACTAATCTCAATCGTTCATCTGTGCTGGCATTCCTTTTTCTTCATCGTTGATTTCAGTGAATTCATTTATTTCATGCATATTAACTATATCTTTAGCATTTAACCTTACCATAATATGGCTTAAAGTGTGATTCGATTGGGATCATTAAAGGATCTGTAATGACAAGGCTTATGGCTCTCGAAAGGGCAAGCCGCTAAACATTCATTTTTCATTTGCGGGGTTAAAGATCGTCGGTATTAGAATTAGACCTCAATTACACGGGTCGGTTGATCGTAGCAGTAAGGGCGGCAAAGTTTGTGTTCCCTCTAATGATCCAATTTATTCGATTCCATGTTGGAGGACAAAATTGGGCGAAGAATTTCATTGAAGAGTCCCAAAAAGAGAATGAATTTTTGATCAATTTTAATTATTTTAGGAAATAAATTTTTAAAAAATCATACATGTTTCAAAAAAACTAAAGATTTAATTTATTTATATGATCAACATTCAAGACCTGTTTCACACCTAGTAGACTGAGATAACTGAAAGCTTGCAAACAAGTAGCAGAACCGCCCATTGACGAAACATGTTAGCTTATTTACGATGCATTTTAAACTTTACTGCAGTGATAACTGGTTAAATCCAACCAAGCTTTAAGGAAGGGATAATCTCTTTGTTTCATTCAAATTAGAAATTTATTTCATTAGATCAGATTTTGAAAATAAGTAGAAATGAGCTCAATTGTAGTAGTTCAGTTACGGGAAATAAGAAACAATGTTTCTAAAAATTGTTTCAACATCAGAAACGGGGATCCATCCATCGCTTAGTGATGATCAGATAATTTTTATTGCAAACAGTTTCAACACATTCATTCGCATATGCTGGTGGAAAAGAATTCTTTTATCTTAAAAGTTTCCATTCGCCGCAATTCATTGTGCACTAGTCGTTGTGTTTCCTTAATTAATAATTGATATTGGTGGTTAAGTTTATTTTATCAAAAAAAATTTATTCCAAACTCTAAATATGGTAACTTTTACTGAGGCTTCCATTTCAAACCAAATTGGTTACTTGATAAAGTAATCAATAAATACCTCTAACCTAAAATTCAGCTTCAAAAATTTACGAAAAGAGAATAACCGAATGAATTTGAAAATATTTCATGCACCCAGTGGGTGTCAGTTAGCAAATTTGATATAAAATTCAAAATTGATTAGAGGATGAAATTAAATGCGATAACATGACGAAATTCTAATGAAGGCATGCTTCAAGCAATGTTATCCACTGGCTGAATATGCACATTTTTTACAAAATCCAAGTTTATACTGAAAATAAGCATCAGCTGTGAAATTTAATTAAAACTGATTTTTTACTTTCTTCTGGATTTTAACGTCCGACAGTGTAAGTCTTGATGAATCAGTCAGAATCGCATATTTTTATACTTTTACATCCATCAAAATTCATTTTATTCCAACATATTAAGTAATATATTGCAAATAAAAAATAGCAAAAAATATACTATCGAATGAAACTGAGATTCATTACTAGATGCAAAAACATTTTCTCATTAAATTATTGCAATTAGTAAATTTGACACTCGACTGCCCGATAATTGCACGAAAAAACTCGAGCAGTCTCCCATGATTGAATTCACTTTTTTTAGCTTCTTGCATAATTTGATTTATACATAAATGGATGTATTTCACTTGATACTGCGCAATACATTTGCACCTCAGTACTGTTGCAGTCATTATTGCAGATGTAATTAAAATATGAATTTGATAATTTCATACTGTATCATACCCAGGTAACTCTGATTAACTTCAATAATTCGTTAGAGAGTCGTACTCGTATTCAGGTATTTATAGGCTTCATCTATAGAAATGCAGCCAGTGATGCGGCAGTAAAACCTGGAAAACTTCGTGAAACAAGAGATGTTTTAATATATTTAATCGCCCATCTGAATCACTTAAATTGCTGACTATTGCATGTTTTGAGTGAATCCGAAGCCATAGCAATTCCTTTGCAGTATTATTCCTCACTTCTCTCGCGTCGTTTCAAATCCCATCTTTCAATATGGAATCCCTTACCTTGTTATTCATTTCCCTCTGTTTCTAATGGAATGTTTTAAATGAAAATTTCGTCAACTGTTTGATTTATGTACAAAAAGGAAAGACTCTTAACGAAACTTTCTCTTCTTAGGCCAAAGAGGAACTTGGGATTAAAAGTTGTCAATTTGCTGTCTCTTCTGGTAGTAACAGCAAAGCAGCAAACAATATAACATATATGCCTATCAATCGTAGTTTTTCAGTAATTGGCTTTTCTGAGGAAATTCATTTCCTCAAACGAAACACAATCATTCAAGTTATTTCAAAAAAAATTTAAATTTTGGTAAAATATGATACGTTTACAAAAAAAGTTTCAGAACACAGTAATATTAATTTAATTGAAAAACTGCTTTCCATTTTTAATATCTTAGCAGTTAATTGCACAGAGCAGAACAAGCTTGATATGATAATTTTTAATTGAAAAAAGAGATGTTACCTGTATCATTTAGTTTAATTGAAATTAAAGTTAAAAAAAATAAAAGAAATTAAAAAGGAAAAATTAAGTTGCAAGGATTCGTCCAGTTATCAAAAGCATTTCGCATTTTCAAAGGTGAAAAAAACAATATAAAATTTTCATGGGATGTACACTTTTCAATGCAATTTTAAACTAAAAAAAAGAAAGGAAAGTTTACATTTCAATGCTTTTCTAGACATAAATTTGAATGGAAATGCTCACTTGCAATGGAAAACAGTAAAAAAAGAGTAAATTCCTTCTCATTAAACGACGTTTTTAAAGCATAACTTTCTAATTTCTACAAGTTAAACCATCGATTGTTTTCTTTTTTTCCTATTCAAGAAGAATAAAATTTTGTTGTTTTATCTTGCAATTGTTTTCAGACGGAAGCAATTTGTGATGGAAGTCAATTAAAGAATAATAAAAAAAGTCTGACTCTTGCACATAAAGTTATACATGTGCTGATTTAACTTCAAATTTTAAAAATTTAAATGCAAAAATCCCTTTCCAGATTATTGAGATTACCTATCTGCATAAAAGTTTCTTTGTAAGAATGTTTTGCATATGATACATCATGAAATGCTGGACAGGCTGTAATTAGAATCAAAGACAGATGAAATCATAAATTAGTAAAAATGAATGCTTCATTTCTACTATATTTCCCAAAAGGTACACTTTTTGCAGGTGAGATTATTTTGAATTGTCTCAAGTACTGTCATCTTCAATGCAGAGCAACATTTTGTTCTCATATTATAACTGCACTGTATCATTTGTCATTTCTTCTCGATAACCTTTTATTTTCTTTCCTCACTAGAACTGCTATTACCAGTCCTCCTTTACTAAGAGTTATTTACCTTGTCATCAAAACTTCCATTATTTGAACTAAAAGTTTATAGATTTGCTCGAAATATTTTCCAAATTATAAAAAATTTATCTTATTGATTATCCAGAAATTAATTACGACGAGACAAGAGAAGAGAAATGGGAAGATGCCTCCAGTGATGGCAGCAAATCCGAGCCTAATAAAAATAAAGAACCTAGCCCGTCATGTTTAATGTTCATGAAAAAATTGCTTCGCTCCGATATTTCTACGCAACAAAGCAAATGAAATCATTTAAAGAATTCTTTTCTCATTTCAAATGAAATTTGTCTTGCAGACAATCCTTGGCAAAACATATGGATGGATGAATGTAATTTTGCTTTTTTTGCCTAGCAGTATACGAAACTTTTGCATTAAAATTCTTCGAGGATCCAATCTAATTAATCGGCAAAATATTAGCATATTTTTTAAAGATGAAAAGTTTTTATTCATTCTCTCTTATCAAATTCTTAATTATATATTAATTTGAGCATTTTTCTGTGAAATATCAAAGCAGAATGAATCTCGGGAGGACTGTATAATACAAAAGATCTCTTATAAATTTCTCCAATGAAAGTGCTACAATTGATCTGCGTGCAAATGTTTTTTTAAAAACGATTTAAACGATTTTAATATTTTTAATCAGTTTTAAATCGATTCCAATCTTTTTTAAATACTAAATAAATTAAACTATTGTAAGAACTGTTACAAAAAACAGCAGTAACTGTATGCTAAACCCTTTTAAACACTTCTAGAACAATATTCTCTATCTTTTCATACTTCTGTATTGCCGTAATGATATTTCCACTTGATAATACTGAATTATTGATTTGTTTAAATAGACAAGCAAACGATAAATTCGCTGGAGAACTCTTTATTTCAATCTCAGATCTTCCATTTGGAACGAAGTGATTTCTTTGGTAGTCTTTAAAACTATCAGACATCTTAGAAAAAATGACAGCAATGCATAAATCAAAATCTGACTTGGCATGTTCATCCTTTAAAGAATAAACAACTTCGATATTCGTTTAAATCTGATAAATCTATTGAAAAATAGTCAATTGTTGAACTCACAGAAAATTAAAGATATACTGAGATGACCTCCTTGTTCGTTATCAACGATTACTAATACTGTTATTAAACTTGTCATTGCTTTTAGTTATAATAGGCTAAACTGTGAAGCGATGATTTACTCATAACTTTTTGTCAATCGCACAATTTATTGAATCACACTAAATGAATTTAGCACTAAAAAAATTTATGCCTTATTTGATCTGACATTTTCAGAGTGAAATATGCCATATAAACAGTGCATATAGAAAATTCAGTGCTTTCGAGTACCAAATATTTTGCACTTTATAAAAATTAAGAAAATTACTTTCAAACAAAATCTGGTTGGACAGCTTTTACACATCACCTGATACAATCATCTGCCATTAAAACTGAACTTCCACCTTGAAAATTATACAGAAATTAATGAACAACCATATTAGAAGATACTTTATTCCAGATTTGATCAGTCTTAGTTATGAAACTAACTGAAGTAAATGTAATCAAATAATAATTTTATTTTGATTTAAAATAGAAATGGTTCATTATTCATTTTTGCTCAGCATTTCTCAGCTCAAGTTTCTTCTATTATATTTAGAAGTTAATTTCTAATTTGTTTCCCAGGCCTTAAAATTTTACTAAATTCATGGATTCCAATTTTCTGCTAATGTCATCGCAATATTTTATATGTTAACATGATCTGGAATTCCTATAAATTTCTAGAAAATGATCATTTTTCATTTTTTTATTTTTCTTTGTTTTTAATCTATCTCTCAACAGAAAACAATGGAATTGATTTTAAATTTGCTTAATACTTGTCTGTACAAATACTAATAGGCAAGTTATCATTGCTTCTGAATTATATTCCCTTAATACCTTGAGCATTGATTTTTTAACAAAATTAAGGACTTCAATATAATTATCTCTTTTATATTCGTTGATTTTAAATGTTCAGAAATCATCAAACTTTTTGATGGACAGAATGGCAAATCCAGCAAGTCAAATTGGACACTGATACTTCAGAATTACTTTTTATATATAGTACTAAAATGGAAGATTTTTGTTCTACAATGAAGCTATGTCTTCCGGATGATTAGCTTCATCAGTAGAAGATTTCCAGTTGAGCTTGAAATTGTCATTGACAGGAAAGAAAGGAAAAAAAAATAGAATGATCAATGCTAAACTAATATGCCGAAAGGGGCGTTCTATAGAAAAACTATCTTGGAATTTTCTTGAATGATTTCAAAATGCAAAAGTCTTTTTTTAAATAACATTTTGAAAATGTTAAGCTAAATACTTAAAGGAATATAGAATATTCAAGAAAATATTTCGCTGTGAGGCTAAATCTCAGTGAACTCAAAATATTGCTTAATTTTTTATTTTTTTCTTAATGCAAACTAATCCTTTCAAATCTCAAATTAACTAACATGTATGGAAATACGCAAATTTATAATAGCGCTCAAGTAATATTTATTTCCTTAATAAAATATCTCGATGCCAGTGCAGTGAATTCAAAAAGAAATTGTTGCTATCTGTTTCGATTTTGTTGTAAAAGGCTGAACCGCGATCCCACGGGAATACTGAAATTGAGGATATCCACATCTTCCTTCACAATCTGCCCTTTGATATACGATTAACCAAGCGTTATGATTTAGTGTTATCAAAACGTCCGCAATTTTCCAACTTGGCTAGCTGTCTAGTATCTTATCAACAATACTGGCTTGTCAATTCTAGCCTGAAGTCTTAATTGGCATATATCAAGCTCTCCTCTTAGCACATACCATTTAGCATTATCTTTATTTGCTACATTTATGAACGAGAAACAAATTGATATTTATTGTATGGAACTTGGTCCCTTCCTGATACAATAATATCTTTTTTATTTTGACAAAGAATTAAGAATAACCTCAGTTCACTTTAGCTCTAGGCCTCCATTAATGATTACTGAATAGCTAGCTTCGGACTGATAACAACAGAGTTATCATTGATGCCTAGAAGCCAATTAGGTATTTTAATAGATAAAGGTAGTAACTGAAAGAAACACAAGGAAATCTGAGAAACAAAGAGAAAAAGTTTGAGTAAACTTCGAATCATTAGATATTTTGAATAGAATTTTTAGTTCTTTACTGCTTAGCTTTTCGTTCATGGTACCATTATTACAACTCTACTATTGCGAGTTACTAATTATTATCCTCGTAATTAGATTCGCAACTGGCCAACCTGCTGCATATAGCTTTTCCTCAAACTTCAGACCATTCAATCTTTATATTCCGCAGAGAAATAAATTAACTGAGAATTGACCTCTCTCTCTCTCTCTCTCTGATAATACCCGTCCTTGCTTTATTCTTCATCTCTAGAATCAAATTCCACAAAAAACAGATTTTTCACTGCCGCTGAATATTTTCTGAATTTTTTGAAGAAAAAAAAGAAAACAAAGCTTGGTATTTTGAAATGTTCTGATTGGATGAAACAAAAACTTTCGAAGAATTTTCATTTAAAATTTTTAAGAAACAAGAACTGTAATAATTGCATGATACTGTATGAGTATATTTATGTAGTGTAATTAACAGTGCGATAAATTGCAAATTCAACAAGGAAATTTCATTCGTAGCTCTGCTACACTTGATCTCCTGATAAAATGATTTGTGAAAATGGGAAGGAAGAATAAATTCAAAATTTGCAGTCTGCTATAAGTTCTGAAGAAAGTAGCACCCAGAAGAATGCAGGAAGAAACGTGGCAGAAGTGGTTCCTTTCGAACAGATATTTTCTAATAAAAGTATTTCATGAGGAAAATTTTTTAAATGTTTTGCTTCTATTGCAACAATTTCAAAAATTGGTTTCGCTGGATCGATTGGTCGAAATCTCTTATTACCCATTTGCTGTTATAATCTTAAAATAATATGCCAAAAATAAGCACTCAGTGAGGATCAAGAACTTTTAACACTTGTTTTCGTCAGTAGATTAATGAAGTTCTATTTTCTAGCCGTTTAAGCAAAATGAAGCTTCGTATGACAAAGATACAAGGATAGACAAATTAGTTAGATCTCATTAGCCTACACTAAACTGTTTTTCCTCCCTTTTTAACAAATCCTATCTATATTCCTTCATATTTGCTTCAGTTTTACTCATTTCATCCTTTAAAGGCCGTTTAATTATCTTATTTAGATATTCGCACTTTTCCTCGAGGCAACGAACACTTTTTTTATGTTTTTACTAGTTTTATTATTAAAAATTTTTTTCATATTACCCATATTTATTTAAAGCAGCAAATTTTGATTAAATAATATGAAAATTAGCAACCGAGAGAGGTTAAAGATCATATCGACTAGAAAAATTTCACTGCTTAAAGTTACATATTTAAGATGCATATTGGAAATGGTAAAAAAGAATGTAAGAATCAATTTCGAAATGTTTTATAAATTTCAAGTTCTCAATACTGTTTTTATAGAGAATATCCTTTCATCCTATCGCTATGCATTTCAATACAAATATAGCTTTATGCAAGTATGCATTTTCCATTAAAAAGTTTTTGTTTTTTCATTTTGAAATGTTTCCAACTTTTTTATTTCCATTTGAGATGATTTCTTTATGAAATTGTACATAGATAGAACTTATTTACAAATTTGGCAGACAAAATACAATGCAAAGGATGGAAGGATTTCGATAGCGAGTTGTATTTTCATTTATTTTAATTAACTGAAATTAAAGCTAAATTATTATGAAGTCTATATTAGTATTGGTACTAAATTTTTAACCGCTTACTTTTTTTTCATAAATATGCTGCATTTTCTGTGAAAAATTCGTCGTTTAACAACAAATTCATTAAAATTTTTAGTTTTCATTTAATTTCACTTATTTTTCTGAAAAAATTGCCGAATTTAATATGGAAAATAGTAGAGTATTCCTCCTATTTATTTGGAAAAACTTATTGTTTGAAATGCAGCAAATATAATAAATCAAATATATCTGAGTTTCAAAGTTCTCACCTTCCAACATTTTAAAATCTTTATTAACATGTTTTATGAAAATAATCGCTTGGCCGTTTACCTACTCATACTCAAAATAGTTTTTGTACTTCGCATTTAACAAATAGATTTTCAACTGATGAATCGAAAAAAAAGTGAAAAGTTTTACATATGAGTGCCAAGAGATTTATTTTGAGATTTCCGAAATTTCATAAGTTATGCATTTAAAATTAAATGCTATCACTTCGCTAAGCTAAGAGTTGAAGTTTTTGTTCTTGCTAATGTTGACTTTTTATTATTTTTAATAGATTTTAAAGTAACGAAACAATAACTGAGAGGAAAAACATTTCTAGCTTGCATCAAACCTTCACTCCAAGAAAGTAAAAATTCAATTTTCTGCAAGAATTTAAAAAATGCCATATTATTTATCGGATTTGAAAAGTTTAGCAATGGAAGTAATATGAGCTTTTCACCTTTTCTCTTCCGTCATACTGCCGAAATTTGAAACCTACTTTATTTTATTTCTGCTTTGATTTGAAGTAAAGCTCGTATACAGCACATATCACTTTCTAAATTAAAACATCCTATAACACTGTTGAGATAATAATCTGTTCCATAAGGGGTGTCATCTGTGCATAAATGAAAAGTTTTAAAATTCTAACATCTCGCTCCTTTGAATTTCTGAAAAAAAATCTTAAATTGTTTAATTTTTAGAAAAATTAAACCAGAAAAACTTATCAGATCGGATGAAAAGCAACGTAAATAAGGTCAAATACTTTTTGGTTGATTTAGTCCATCAGTATTTCGAGCAAAATGATACGATCACTATCAATTGTTATTTCAGAAGTCATATCGCTTCATTGTTCTCAATTAAAGTAAAATTCAAAACAATTGCTTATTCAGAATTTGCATAATTTTCTTAAGATATAGTCCCTGATAAAGGAGGTAATAAATTGCTAACAAAATATCGATTCAAGAAGTTCATTCAAGCTATGTTCATATAGGCCACTACATATACTAATTATTTTTTTACTTCTGAAAATTCCAATATCACATATTTATTTCAAATTATAAAGTTCTATTACCTTAAAATTAAATAACGAAATTACTTTGAATACAAAAAAAAAGAATCATTCTGTGAAAAGAATGATGTTGCAAGGAGCTTGAAAATTTCATTTTTGCGCAAAAAAAGGCGTTTTTCTCTGCTGGACATCCCATTATTTATTATAGCAGTACCTGTTGGAACGATTCTCCTAGCCTTAATTATCACAAGGATTTAGAAGTGAACCGTTGTTTGTCAGTGCTAATCGAAAATTTATATTTCTTTTACCTTCCGTTTTTAGATAATGAAGGAAACGCTTAGCCACTTATTCACATTGAACTTTCTGCTGAATATACATTTTGTTCGAGAAAAGAAATATTTTCCCTTCATTTACCTCTTCCATTATTTCATTTGCGGCCTTCGCAAAAGATGGGGAAATTCTTGACATCAACAGTATTTACGTCAAGATTTCTAGATGTCATCAGCTAGCAAGACTAATTGATGCAGATTATCTCAGATAAGGACAAAACATAAGGCAAGAAGTGATTTAAGCGATGCTAATATTTATTTTTCCAAGAATAAGTCGGACTATCACTAGCTCACTCCTCAGACTATCATTCGTATAATAAATATTTGAACGAGCTCTATACATAACTGCTCATATTTTATTCATGCTGCTGGAGAATTGAAATTATTTTCTTGAAGTTAATTTAAATTTGTTAAAGGCGCAACTGGTAGAATGTATAATTTGTTAAATTTGTCGTCAGGATAGAGCTAACGGAAGAATTAGTCATCGGTGAAGAATGGATGGTGCTGATTCAGCTAGGCCAGTAATGTCCCACCATCCTATTGAAAATAAAGCTTAAACTTTGCTTTAGCTTCGTTCTTCGTCAATTATGAATTCTCAGTTGTCGCTTATAAAAAATTCTTTATCTTCTGTTTTGAAATTATTCCTTGAAAAAGCCAGTGCTTCTATTCTTTACAACGAATTATTCTGAATAATATATTAAATTATTTATTTAAATAAAAATGAAAATTTTTTAAAACACAAATCATATTAATGACGACAGAAATTAAGAAACTTTTCAAGTCAAGGCTGGGGTATAATGTTTCCATTTGTATCACAGAATTAAATATACCCAAATGTATATCAAACAATTGATTGTATTTAAGTGTTTGTTTTTTTTTTCTTTTAAATTAATCAATAGACATATATTTTATGTGTACTTCAAATTATTTCATTAAGAAGATTCTATGAGCGAAATTTCAAAGATCAAACTAAAGTATTTGGAATATCAGAGCTTAGAGAAGTTAGCTGCAACAACTTTTGAGATGAAGCACAATGCCTGACCATTTTGGCGAAGGAAATTTTGTCTCAAAACTGCTTGATTAATTTATGAATAATTCAAATTGGTGAAACATGATGTTTGTTCGAGATTACATTTCACGAAAATAAATGATTATAATCAAAATTTAATATCTTTGAAAAAGATATTGCTATCTAAAAACAATTGCGTTATAGAATAATCTTTCAAATGTTATATATTCCATTATCCTATTTTATGTTTAATTTGAATGGACATGAATTTATTGAATGGAAATTTAACCATAATTTGATAATTACTTTGGCAGGAAAGTGATCCGATGATTCACTCCTGACAGCATTTAAAAATGCTATTTACCGATGATTCATTATATTAGTTTACTACAAACCTTCAGATTACTTCAGGGTATCCTGTTATGACCAGATGTTATCTGCTGGTTGCATTAGCAGCTCTGATAAATCCGGAATTTTTGGTGCGTTCCTCATCGTCCATGGAAAAGAGTGCTATTCAATCATCAGCAACCTCGTTCTGGATAACTGTTGAACCGGTTTCTGTAGAGTGGACTAATGGTTGCTTGGCTGCTGCCGGATGTCCCGATTCAAGGCTGACTCTTTCGGAATGGAACTTAGTTAGTGATGAGAGAATTTCATCAAGCTGGTCTATACATGAAATTTTTGTGAGCTCTTATTTTCTTTTCAATTAGACTTAATGTTGTTGGATTTAAATAATGTTTACAATAATTTTCATGGCAACCTAATAAATTTATGCTTTGAAATAGCACAAATCATTTTATTTAGGATTCTTCACATATGTTTGTAAGCTATTGGAGTAAAGGAAGACCTACAGACATAACGCTCAATTATGAGGTAGAAGGCGCTGATCCAATTTATGGATTCTCAAGAACTTGTGATTCCACTCGAACAGTTCGTCTTTTTGATGATAAGGTCCAGTTATCTTTCTTTTTATCAGGTTTTAGGTAGAAGTCCATTAGCTCCTTTACATTATTTTATGAATTTTTCAGCATCAGTTAATGCCTGAGTCAACAGAAGATTCAGTCACATCAGCAAAGGTTTCCTTGCAACAGTTTGATAAAGTAACATTAAATCTAACTGGTAAATGTTTTAATTCAACAGTAACCGTACAAATATACGAATCTACCTGCCCCTGGTGCTCTTGTGGCGATGGATATGCAATTATTGGACAGGTAATTCATCAATTTCACCTTTTATTTTTCCATATATTTGTAATACTTTCACTGAGTTACCTAAAATCTATTGCTCCTTTATTTCGCCTTTACAAGACTTTATGACCTTTATATTTTATATCTTTATTCAAAAGTTTATCAATAGTTCTAAAAATTTTAGTTATCGGAATCTGAATCACGTGAATTCCTGTATCACGTAAACAATTCAGAGGCATTGGTTGATATAGGCTTATTGGGGCTATCCGCAATTGCGGTCGCTACATCCGCCGCATTTTCATGCGTTCTAATCGCATATCTCCGCGAACGCCGATCTAATTTAGAGAGAAGTACTGGAAGATGCGAAATGAAATGTTGCAGCAATAATTCGGCAATATGTCGAGGACATCAGTCTACTTTATACAAGAAAAGACTAACGAATACCGAAATTATTAGGTAGATGTGCTCTCTACATACGTCATTGAAGTATGTGTTATGTAAGTTATGTCTGCTTATACCAGAAATGGCAAATATCAAAAAACTTGGCCAAGGTCTTGTTTAGTGCCAAAAAATTCTTGACTTTATATAATTTAATTACTTCCAATTTTAGGCTATACAAATAGAAATTTTTTCATTTATTTAGTTTCTCTTTTCTTGTAAAAAGGCTTGTTTTCTTTTTTTGTAATGTTTACAAATTTTGATAACTGTTACTTTTGATTAAGCACATTTATGGCATTTGTAAGACATTCTTTCCTAACACATAAATTATTGGTTTCTATCTCATGTTTTATATTAAATAGCTGCTTAAACTTTATTACAATTGAAATGTCAAAGCATCTCTTTGCAAATATTTCGTGCTGTAATAATTGAAATTGTTAACTAATTTAAGAGCAAGCCCGGCTCGAAAAACAAATTTAACTGAATAGTCTAATTACAATTACCAGCATATATGAATGCTTTTTGCATGAGTACTATTACAAGTGGCATCCCCGTGGATACTTGTCAGATTAGGCCAGTTGGAATAGCATTCATGCAAAGTCAGATCAAGAAATAAAAATAGCCAGAAATCTCGAAAATTAAGCAGATAAGAAGAAGAATGCATAATTCTGAAATTAAGATTACAGATTGATGGGACTTGCAGCACAGCTGTTAACTTAAACATTTTATTTCAAAGGAAATGTCAAAGTTGATGTAATTTGTCTGAAATGTTCTGAATATTTTCGCTTTTTCACTCAACTTTTTTCACTGGACTGATTTTTCATTCATTGAACTGAGGGATCCTTGCCATAAATTAAATTTGTCGGACCAAGCAATAATTGCGAGGAATTAATTGCTGAAACCGAACTTTTTAATAAAAGCAATTACGAACAAATAATTTATGACAAAATAGTTCGTAACTAAGGTTTTTTTAATCAGCGATTATTTTTAATTAGTTGTAAAACATTCTTTATAAATGTTTCCTTACGCAAAGAATTTTCCAGATACCAGCCAACACGGGGTTACTCAACACTGTTACCGCATCGAATGGAAAGCAATCAATCTGGAACCGGTTTCGAGGATAATGTTTCAGGATGTTGCATTGCAGTTAATGACTGGGGCGTAGAATCAGCGCTATTTGATGGGTATAATAAACCTATTGATGCACTACCTGTTTCCAGTGATATTTTTAAACAATCGAAGCTAGCAGTCTGAAAAAACAATCTTTATCGTGTTTGTTAGTATTCAATGCCCACAAAATATTTCACTTAAAGGAAGGGAGTAAGCACTAATTAGTATGATCAAAGTAGAGAGACCGAACTCTTCTTTCCTTTGCAACAATAATTCCATTGTAATGTGATATGTGGCTATTGTTTTCATTATTTTCTGAATTTATTTTCATAATTTGTGGAAGATTGCACAACCAAGTTGCTTCTGGAAAAGTCATATGGTCTGTAAAACACAAAAGAAATCTTTGAATTGAATTTTGAATGATTCAAAAGGATCTCCCAAAATTGCTTCTGATGTTTGATATTCAATTTGAAGTTTCTTCATCGCTCCGCAGACATAAGACTTCTCCAGAAACAATGCAAACTTTTTTCTTTGATTGTTGTTCAGGTTTTCTATGGGTTCATTATTTCAAACTTTATCCAATGTGGAAACTTTTAATTGCTATCTCCAAAACTTCATTACCTTAAAACATTTATTAGATTCTTAATAATAAGAAAAATTTGTTTAACAAAGGGATTTCATTAACTAAATCTTCGATTAATTATTTATCAGTGATAATCATGTCATTATATCGCTATGTCATCCGCTACTTTTATATATTATCATTTTTAATCAAAAATCGATTTATTCGTATACTATAATATGTTCATTTAAAAAATGATGCTGAATACGATATAAGCAAATCAGTATCTCCTTGAACACTGAGTACTGATATACCACAAAAGCTGCATTTAAATTTTACCAAAATTTGGACAAAAAAACTTACAAACTAATGAAATATTAGGAAAAATTAAAGAAATAATGTTTAGAGGAAGTTTGGATAAGAACATTTCAATTGATATCATTTCTTTCATGCTAGTGCATTGATCAGTTTCATCAAAACAGAATAATTTCCAATCAGCATTTTAAGAGCCTGTGCAGTGTTACAGCTATATGGTTGCTCATCTCGTCTTTGACTTTTTATTTGGCTAACTTCACTTTAAAATTTAGAACAAAATTGAACTCGGAAGTTTGGAGGAGAAAACACACGAGCCGTTCACATGGCCTTATTTTCATATATTGTTCAATGAATACAGGAAGGATCATTTGCAGCCAAGCGCACCATTTCTTCTGTTTACTTTACTTGTAAAAGATACGTCCGTCCTTGTTTCTTCCTCATCTACTGTGTAAACTTGTAAAAAGGACAAGAAGAAAAGTAAATTTGATATCCTTACCCTTGAGAATCAACACGTCGGTAGCTGCCGGAAGTTCCCTCAGTAACGAAATACTCTTTGTTCCAGACAACTATGAAAGTGGAAAAACACTGTGTAGGGTCAATTGAAGCGCTCGAAACGGAAGAAAGTTTAAATATGATTATAATTTCAATTAAATAGAAGAATGAATGAATTAATTAATCCAATTAGGTATCACTTCCATTACAGACAAATCTACTCATCTTTCTTTAAGACTAACTGAGCATTAATTGTTAGTTATCGAACAGATGACGCAACCTATTCATCATATTACACATTCAATTTGTCCATGCGAAATTGTCTTCAACATGATAGACAAGGACAAATTAATTCGCTAATTACCATCTGAAATCTTACTTTTCCAGTACAATTAAAAAAAAAAAAAAAAAAAAAACTTTCCACTTCTTGATATCTTCACTTTTCAAGCTTTCCTCACTTCCTTAATCCCAAAATTAAAGTGAAAATTCTCTACCCAAGGTCATTCTGGGTCATCTCTAACTTGTAAATTTCCTTTTTTAAAAATATATCAATTTATCTTTAAGGAAGCAATAAAAGTTTCGTTGCTCTTTCTACTTCGGTTGTGGAAGCTTTGTAAATGAAGTTTTCTTTTTCAATTATAGTCATTTCTTTTTCTATTTGTAGACAATGAATTACTTTCTCATTATCTATCTTTATTATATGAATTACTATCATTATCATATCTAAAAAATGCTTCCTCACAAATTTGACTATTTTATTTGCCAAGATATCACCTTATGATATTTTAAGAAAGTTTCATAAAAGGCAGTGTAAAAGATTAAATATAATTCCAATTCAATATTAATTGGCTAATTAATTTTAGTACAATGGTAACAATACCAAGAAATAAATTTGAAATTTCTAAAATTGTTATTGGAACTTATAACGCATACCCAGGAAAGTAAAATTACATGGAATTGTAAGTTCTTTTCCTAAGTGTAATATTTTGTAAAAAATTAGCTTAAGCAGATATAATACCTAATAGTAAATAATAAATGTTCTTAGGCTATTGTAAAATCAAAAGCATGCTGATATAAATTTGCTAAAGCTCAACTGAAAGTTCCAGCTACCTTCTACTCTTCTAAATAAATGCAACTGGTCTTCATCTTACTTTGAAACAGGCTGTTACAAATAAATTATGCAATAAGCTAATAAAACAAAATGTACCAATAGATATTTTACAAGCATCCTCACTCTCGTTCGAGATACAGTAACGAAAATCATTCAGTTATGATTTCATAATAGAGGTATTTTGACCTTATACAATCTCCAAATTTAGTTCACAAGCCGTTGAAACAGTTGAACTTTTTCTTCTTAACAACTATTCGAAATTTCGTCTGTTTTTTCTTTTTGACAGAAAACATGATGAAAACAACCAAGATTAGATATTTTTAAGATTTCAAATGATCCAAATCAAGTAGAAAATAATAAATAATAAAAACGTCACATAAGTAATGAATTCGATATTACCAGCTTAGTTTCAGATTCGAATAAGGAGAGTCAGATTTCAAGTAATTAATGAAGCATTCAGGTGAAGAACTTCCTGAAAGATACCAATCATCTGTAAGAAACTTGACTTCTACGCCTTTTTTCACCACTTTTTCTGGATGACTCACACCATAAAGTGGCCCTAATTTGGAAATGGAGAAATCATTATTCACTGAAAGGTTAAATTTACCCATTAAAAACATTTCAATCCATTTCGTCTGAAATTTTAATTTCTGTTTGATGAGCAGTTAATGGTGAGATGGCAAAGAAGACCAACAAGTTACCTTTTTACACCGAAATTTGCAATAAGATTACTCTTTTGCCATTTTAATTTGCTTCTAAATTTTGGAAACTGTGATAAATAACCTTTTTAAGATTGTGAAACCTGATCACAAATGCAACAATTTAAATGACATAAATCTCTATAACTCTAATTGTTTATTTTTGGCAAAGCTAGTCCGAAATATAAATAGCCCTGTAAATTAATTAATAAAATCTTCCAATTTTTGTATTACTTTCTCACTCCCCGATGAAAAGATCTGGATTTCAGGAATAATGATCGGGAGTCTGCGAAAGACGAGATAGAAAAAAGCTGGTGAAGGGCAGGGTGCCTGATTGAGTTATTTGCAGATCGGATGGTCGATGACTAAAGTGGTTGTCATCCGCATCGCAATATCCGACAACTAATCCCATCTTTGTTGACTTCATTGGCTTTAGCGGAATCAGACAGTCAAACGTGAAGAGCATTCCAATTCCTGCGATTGGCCTCACGTTCATTCTGGTTCCTTATAGTGGATATCTCAGACGTCTTTACAGTATTGTATACTACTGCAACATTGATTTTTTATTATCTAACTTTTAATTCCCTTAGAATTTCAAATTCTATTTAGCTTGTTCCGAGTTCAATAAAAATGATTCCTTGATAGAAACTTCTGATAAATGAGAATTGGCTCTAGGAGGTGTAAGAATATAGACGGAATCTGAAGTTCACACTTTTCTTGTGTTTATTAATTTAATTGCAAACATTCGTAGTTGAAGTGCGAAACGTTGTGATATACTGAAAGTTACCTCTTTGTCAGATGTCGTTGAAATTTAAACGGTGCCAGTTACTTCAATTACCTGAGCTCAAAAACTTACTCAGATTCAACAAATCATTTACAGTATGCACTTAATATATACTATACCATCATACTACTTTATTTCATTTATTTCTTAAATCAATTATCATAATTCAAATACATTCCAATCTGATAATTGTTTATTGCAAATTTCGTTATATAGATTTTATCAGAATTATTATGCCCTTCTGATTCAGATCCTAGATTTCCAAGTATTTTTGGGGTTTTTGAAAACTCCAAAATATTTTTGTGGCTTTAAAAATATTTCGAATGTAAAAAAAATTCTCGTTTAACTCCGAATCATAGTTTGCACAGTAACCTACCTTCATTTAAAAGAAAAACAATTTAAACAGATTAAATTAAAACCTTTAACGCCCTTTTAGGAGTATAGTTTGCAGAAAGTTACTGAACAATTAAACTAAGATATTACTAATATGATTTTCATTTAATAACGAGAAATTAAATCTGAAATAGAATTTCCAGGAGATAGAAGAAAACGGAGCGGAAAGAAAATTTTTTTTGCCATTTGTTAACAAAGTTTGTGAACTACTGACATATAGTTTATCCATCTTAAAAGTATAAAAGTCTGTTCGCCCTTCACTTCTGATATTCCTTATTCATTCTGTGATAGAGGCAGTTGGTCATGTCAGTTTCGTTTATATCTTTGTTTGTTTCCTTTATATTTTCTGTTTCGGTTTTCCGGTTTGGTCGAAATGAAAGTCAATTGACATGAAGTTGACTCTGTTGACAGACTTCAAGATATTCCCCAAATGTTAGTAATTAATTAGATTTCTTAAATTTTAAGATTATCACACTGAATCGCTCTGTCTATTTGACATATGCTTACTTATTTGGTAAGTAGATTTAAGTAGAGTAAGGGATAGTGGATGTACTCATAATTAAAATTAATCGATCGGAAATAATGTCTACTACTTACCTTTTAATTTTTAGCTTATAAAAAATTCAAAATTTCTCGTTCAATTTAAAAAAAAAAATCTTTTGAATTTCTTTTTTAACAGAAATTGTTCTCTGGAATACTAAAGTGAATGGATGGTGTCTACTGGTTATACGCATTATCGCTTGCTATGAATATTAAAATTTAAATTAAAAGGGGGAAACAGTAGCTAAAATAACTCATTCATTCTCATCCACCATAACACACTCCGTCTCGTCCACGCTTGATGATTTTATTCTTTAGTATTTCTCTCTTCCTATCTACATATTTAGTTTACATCTCCATCCACTTTATAATAATGGCACTTGAAATTTTCACATTACTACTGAGAAGAATAAAAAGAATAAAAATATTTGACTTTCACTTTTATTTCATTTTTTTTTCGTTTGAATTTTATAAAATTTTTGTCTTCTTTACAATTCGCAGATTATTTGTCTGCCATAAACAATTAGATTCTAATGTAATTGTTAGAATTAGGAAAAGAAACTTGAATATATATTCATTAATTGATGATGGTAGTAATTATTCATGAAAATTTCAAGATCGGATCACGTTGATCTGGTTCGTCACATATTCATAGGTTTCAAATTCTTTCTGTTTTTTTTTT
>PQVD01002789.1:9443-19744 GCA_003012265.1 Setaria equina
TAATGGAAGACGGCGGATGCATGAGTGTAATTAGGACTATGTAATCTAATAATAATTTGCTAATGCTTAAGATTCATCTTGCATAGTGCCTAGCTTATAATTTCCTTGAGTATGGCAAAAGTTAAGAAATAAGAATTAAGCATGAAAATTAAGTAGGTATATACTTTTTGTTTTTGTTTTTTTTTTTGCATTTTTTCTATCACATTTTTAATAAACAAAAATCCTATAGAATTTTTAAAAGCTATAAGTTTGATTTTGTACGAAGTAGGTCGGACTTGACGATCCAGCAGTGTAATGTGGAATAAAAAGTTTTATTTTTCCTGCTTATCATTTAACTCTCTTTTTCAGCTCTCTTCTGGCTAACAATATTGAAAATCAGATCTTCTGTAAACCAATCTTCATTAATTGAAGTGGAAGATTTATTACTTTGCACATTCTTGAAGCAATAAAATTCTAATTCATTTGATCATCACTAAATGATTGATGTTCACTGATCAGATCAGTTAAGCTTAAAAAGATCTCTTTTATATTGCATGCACTTTTTTTTTTCTTCATTTTTTGTTATTTTGCTTTACACTTTAGCATATTAGCTGCATTGCACTATCGCTCTTTGGTATAGTAATACTGTCGTAATTTTTCATTTCAAATTATATTTTATTTAGCATAATATCGATTAATGTAAATAAACGATCGAACATTAATACAATACTGAATATCATAATTAATATCAATTTTTCAATTTCATCATTCCCTCAAAGATATTAGAAGAGAAGATTTATGAACAAAAATTGCATTAATCAATTTGGAAGTAGTAAATTTTCAATGTTTTTTTCAAAATTTCCACTGTTCATTAGTCATTTGAATAATTGATATATTTGATTTATTTATCAATAATTATTTATTTATTAATAAGAATATATCTCTTATTTGTCAGATATGTTTTGGTGATTTTCTTTACATCATTCTTTTATATTATGAGGATACAAGGGCATAGGTTAATTATTCAGGAGAAAGATACCTAAATTTTTTGCTTTATTTAAAATCATCATTATGCTTGTTCAGCTTCATTTTTATTCTCACATTCAACTGCACTGTATCGCGTTTATTTAGAGTTTTTCGATTAATTTTGAAAAAAGAAAACAAAAAGATATTATTTTTGTTAGTATTATTTCAGATTTTTGTAAATTTTTTTGTCCAATCAATCCATCTCAACATTGGGAAATGCAAAATTCTGCTGAATTACCGAAGGTGGTCTTTGTTTTGGGACCTCCTGGATGCGGAAAAGGAACACAGTGTGCTAAATTAGAGAAGGTAAGCATATTCTTCCATTAGGATTTATTACTTTGATAGTGAAGTAAAATAATATGGAGATTCTATTCGAAATTCAAACATCAAAATACGGTAGCCTTATTCAGTGTGTCAAAATGTCCTTGCTTAATTAGTTTTGTTGTAGTAGCAGTAGAAGGTGGATTTATTGTATAAAATTAAAATGTTTGATTTCAGAATCTTGGTATGAAACATTTGAGTGCTGGTGAATTGCTGCGAGCTGAGCGAAAACGTGAAGGTTCTCAATATGGAGAAATTATTGAAACACATATCCGGAACGGAAGTATTGTTCCGGTAGAAATTACTTGTAGACTCCTCGAAAATGTACACTGTTTCATTATCTATTTTACCATATCTTGTAATACTTTTCATAATATAACAGTATTTTGTTGTAACATTTTCGCCTAACTTTACTTTCTTTTAATTGTGGCATTAGCTTTATTCTTGGCTGAGTTAAAATTCACTTTAATAGCTACTTATAGCCTAACATTTTCTGAATTTAATGAAAAGTTCCATATCAAAGGAATGGATGAAAATTTAGAATGCCTACGTATAAATTTTGAAATTTGAAACAGAATTGATACTAGGAACTTTATACTGTTACCATTTTCAGGCAATGAATAATTCGTTATCAGCAAAAGCATTCTTGATTGATGGCTTTCCACGGAATCAAGAAAATGTAGAAGGATGGGAACGTATGATGCTTTCAAAAACAAAACTTCTATTCGTTTTGTATCTGGATTGTCCTGATGATGTACGTGTGTTTTTAATAAATTTTCAAATTTAAATGCAAATTTCTTTTTTTTTTTTTGATTTTTTTCAATAATTTGTGCAATTGATTCTATTACATGATTTTAGATTTCTCTATGAAATTCAAATGGTAAATTTCCAGGTGTGTGTGAAAAGATGTTTGGTTAGAAACGAAGGACGTTCGGACGATAACGAGGAATCGTTACGTAAACGGATCAGAACATATCACACACAAACAATACCGATCATCGAACATTATAGAACGAAAAATCTTGTTCGTCAAATATCAGCAACTGCGCCATCAGAAGAGGTTTTTTTTTTTGTCTAGACATTCTTCCATTCAAAATGCTTGATTTGTATATGTCAGATACAGATTTGGGTAACAATTAAGTCCAGCTTATTTCTCAATCTTTTCCATTTCTTACCGAAAACTTTGCAGTCATGGGTTATTTTAGAACTGAAAAGTTTCACTGCTTATTGACATTACTTATACGAATTAAGTTTGGAATTAACTTCATTTCCATTTAGTAGAACGTTCTCCACGTTTCAGGTTTATGAGAAAGTAGAAGAAGTTTTCAAAAACGCTGGAATTTGAAAATTCACGGAAATTAGTCATTTGAAATTGTTTTATTGACTGTTATGCTATATTTTAAATATGTTCGACGACTTCTTTCATTTCATATGTACAACTGCACATTGAAGCCGCTGTTTAATTTCCGTGATGACTTTAATTTATCACGGTTTACTGAGTTTGCTGCTTTTACTGCTTGCGACTAACCACTTATAACAGAAACGAGTCCTGTCAAGCGAACAAATGCATCATAGTCAGTTGTACTTCATAGAAATTGACAAGCTTCTTTCGTTTTTTAATCCTTTATATTTCTATTTTGCATCTTTTTTTCTATATCGAAATAATTTTTCAAGCTATTAATTTATATATCCACCTTAGAAAAATGCTTACTTCCCTCCTCGAATTCACATATTTCATAACTTCTATAACAAATAAAGATATCATAAATAAATTCAAAGTATTCAACGGACGACCTTTTTGAGTGATTCCATATGCTTCCAGAAATGACAGCATATTCAAAACGTATAGTCTTTCTGCAGATTTTTTTTCATTTCGAGTCTTTGAAGTTCAAGTCTCCAGAAGCATGATAAAAACTTATGGCCAGGGCTACAGTTCTCTGTCACTTTCACTTATTTTTCATCAGCTGATATAAGTAATAGTACCCCGAAAGCCTGAATCCAGGAGTTTGATTTCCTGGTAAAGGATTTTATAAATATGTAGTATATGGAAAGAAATGAAATATCCTATTATAAGCAAAACGAAGAAAAAAGTCTTGATAATGTTAATATAAATTTACTCAAAATCTTGAGCTTCATAACTGGTATAAAAACGCTTTATTAATACTAACTTGTTAAGAAAGGAATAAAGTAATAAAAAATGACTGCCAGTGCTAGTGCTATTTCTGATTTGGTGATGATAGGTATTTTCGGTGAACTCAGAAGCATCCCCGAAGACCGAAACAGTCTAAAATATCTTTCTGATAAGCACAAAAATCATTATTAAGTGAGAGAAGATCAAGCTCAAGGCTAGCTCTCATCAATATTCTTTTTTGGATAACGAAGAGCCACCGCAAACAAGAAGTCATAGTATTCTACGTGAAGGATAACCAATAACTCATAACACTGTAGGTAGGGACTAGTAATTCGATAATTTTGGATCGGCAGTCCAAAGGCGATATAACAGATACTATTTTTCTTGTAGTGGTTTTTGCTGATTTCGTTTCATGCAGCTAAAGTGCCGTAATGATTCCCATAAATTTTATTACTAAGATCTTCACAAACAATGATGGTAAAGTGAAATTATAAACTTTGACTTTGATGCCTGTTTTCCGGAGAGTTTTCTAGAGTTTTTCCTGAGTTATGAATCTCATTCGGCTGAATAGCCCAATCCGGCATCTCACTCGAATAACACCATTCGTCAGTCTGATATTTCAGACAGTGCAAGTGCAACATCATATGTTGCGGTATGACGTCTTTCTTCTTTACATTGCAGCTCATACATATTGGATCATACTCTTGGCGTAATTCCGTGTCCAGTCCCTCTGTCTCAGGTTGCACCTGAAACTGTTTACAAATAAATTACAAACCTGCGTACCTGTCCCCTCTCTTAATTTCCACATAAATTTTCGTGACATTCCTGGTGAATAGTCTCGACAGCCAAAGATATGTAACAAAAAATTTACAATTCTTCTACTATATGAAAATATATCTCGAAAAATCTATATTGTTGGACATGATTTCCAAAAAATTCTTTGAAATCACCTCGCCTTCAGCAATCCTTTGTACCCTAATTTCATATTCAGGATCCATCTGTTCATGCCAATTAGATGCTTTATGCTCTTCGAGAACATCCTTCCGGAGCTGAAATGAGCATCCTTCAAGACCACATTTTTTGTATTATATATTTTACGATTCATTATTCTTGCAAATTTTAACTTTTTACAGGAGCCTGAAGACGAAAAATGATGATAGAACTCTTTATTACTTGTTCCAATGACTTTCCATAATTTGCATCCTTGCCTTTAGTTTCACCCCAAGCGGCAGTATTATAAATGTAATCATCCACGATTGGATAACCTGAAGTAATGAAAAAGATGAATGGAAATTACAAATTACAAGTAAATAAATAAAACTAACAAAGATGAATATGTGAGAGATATTATACAACGCTGCAGAGGTGATGACCGACAGAGGAAAACCTTCACAAAGAAGAGTTAACACGCATCTTCAACGACTGTAATACGTACTTATTTTACCATGTAAAGCTCTGTTAAAACCTGAGGAAGAAATATCCTGTACCTAAATATTGCAAATGAACACGGATTTGATGCGTACGACCAGTTTCTAACATACATCGAACGACTGATGTTTGGCCATCCGTCCACAAGCGCCGAAAACGGCTCAAAGCATGTTTGCCATCATCACGAATGCACTGGATACCCATTGAAACAACAAGTGGACCAATAGGACGATCGCAAACAATCTCTTCATCGCTTAAAAAAAATATTTGTAGCATGATTAAATCAATTAAATTTCATGCTCTGATCATTACAGCAGAAAGACAGAATGGGAACCAATCTGTAAATTTCTAAACAATTTCATTTGATAAAGATTAAAAACTTTCCTGACAATTACTGTACATCATTTTTTTTTTTTCAGAAATAATTACAGGTTCATAGAACAGCAATTACGGTCTCTTACAAAGCAAGAATATTTTAATTCAAGTACAATGTTTTTGCCTATGCTGAAATATATTAATCCATAACGAGTAGCATTTTTAGCAATCTTTTGCTCATTTTACTTATTTGGATTTCACCTTATTTTCGATTAAATTTATAATTTATATACTACCCACAGTAGCAAATTAAAAAGGAAGGTTTGCTTACTTTGGAAATATACCTTCTACTTTACAAATATATTCTTTATGCCATACTTCGCCAACACGTATCATCTTTTTGAGCTGAAAAAAATTTTCTCGGAATAAATTTTTTCTAAAAAATGAAAGAATTTAAGAGCAATTATAGTCTTTCAATGAAAAAAATATGTGAAATTTCTCCGGAAATGATTTGGAAAGTATAGAGACAGTGAAATTTATATAACATTACATATTTCTTATCTGCCTGTAAACTAAACCATTAATTTTGCTTGCTCTTAATATAAGTAATTTCCTAACACTTTCTAACAAGAGCTCACTAATACCATACAAGACACTATCCATTTGCAAAAGTAGCATTACTATAAGCACTAAAGAAAATAATTATAAAACAGTAAAACATTTTCAAAAAAATTAACAATAACACTGGTTAGGGAAATATACCTCTAAATCAAAATTTGGATAGAAACTAACTTTAATATCCGTTTCAGCATTTCTAGCAAACAGAAGCACACCAGAAGTTGTCCGATCCAACCTATGTACAACTATAAAATAAAAGTTTCGGATATATAAATGAGAACGAAAGATGTAATTAATATATTTGTCGAAGATAAACATAGCTACCAGCAAATTTTTGCTTAATTTTCAAGTTAAAAATACAAAATATTAGTAGGTTGAAGAATAAATATCTGATTTATGTTGAAGTGAAAAAATGTTAGGACAAATGAAGATTTCGCAGAAATTAAAAAAAAATCATGATTTACTTGCACAGTGAAGAAAAAAGCTAGTTACCTCTAAGACCACGAAGACCGCGCTGTTCTCGCAACATACCCAAAACTGTGTGCACAGAATACCTGCCGCAGGGATGTACCGGCATACTTGGTGGCTTATCCACTACCAAGATATCATTGTCATTATTAATTACTTTGATATAATGATCCAAGATAGGATGCTCATGACGATGTCCTATATGCTCAATTGAATCATTAGGTTTCACGATGTAATTAACATCTGTCATCTGATTACAATTTACCCATATACGACCTAATTTACATGCTGCTGCCTGTAACAAAAAATTACAACAATTCATTTATGAAATTGAAAATTTTTTTGAAGGGAATTTCATAGATATTAAGTCAAAAAAGTGCCAATATTCGTTTTAAAATCATAAGAACTTTACTGATAGCAATTAATAAAGGATGGGATTTCTAATTCTATAAAGCCTAAAAAAAGTGAATAAAATATTACAGGATAATGCGGACTCAAAGACATAAATTCTTCGGCAAAAATATCAATCAAACGACGTCCAACCCACCGTCCTTTAGCCCACGTCCGATACACGCTCCAGTATGGACTTAAGTATCGAACACCTACAAAATCGAAGTTAATGAACAAAGACTGCTCAAAGATTATAAAAGCAAGAAATAATTCCTCATTCGTTCATCCTTCAATCCTAACTTTTTCGAACCACTTGATACGGAAACCACACAGCTTCATTATATCGAACTCAAAAAACTGCAAGGAAAAGCACTTGCAATTCTGGTCTATCACTCTAGAATTCTATAAAAGTGATTTTCCAAAAAACTACAACTTCACATAGACATAACCAAAAGAAGAAAAAACATCAGGAAGAATTTCCCAGACTTTATATGAAGCAACCAAAAAATATGCCTTTCCGTATATTGATCTCCTAAGAACAGTTATTCCAATGTGCTACTACAAAAGAAAGTGTACAAAACATGCCTATATTCATTGAACTGGAGGCAAAAAAGCATTCATGGATGTAATATGATAAGATATACATAGATAAACAAATACTTTTGCTTTGGAAATCATGATATTAGAAATAAAAAGGACGAAAACTCGATATCAAGATAAATGTAAAAACATATAATAAAAAAAAAAAGACCAGACCATTTTTGACGTGAAAGTTGATATTTTGTGGCATTTCATCAATCGCATTTATTTCATCATATTTCCGCTTCCTAGTTTTTGGATTC
Source organism: Setaria equina (assembly GCA_003012265.1). NCBI lineage: Eukaryota > Metazoa > Nematoda > Chromadorea > Rhabditida > Setariidae > Setaria > Setaria equina. The sequence goes on from PQVD01002789.1 coordinate 16,962, forward strand.
TGAAAGGAGAAAAAAACTGGATTTGGAATATGTAAATTTAGATTTAACAACAACTGAAATTTACCAGTAACCTGACATACTTACTACTACTCACAATATATATGATAGTATCTACCACACGTATTTCATAAAATGAGAAATATAGGCAAAAAAAATCACTGAGAACATAACGTGATATGGATGTGATACAGAAATTCATAAAAGCATGCAAGCAAAAGACAAATAGCATGAAAAGTTTTAGACAGTAATATCATAGACAGCTACGATGAAATACTATGTACTATCATTGCAACTTGTGTATTATACAGTGTGCAGCAACGCATGATAAGTAAAGAATAAGTGGTGCTGTTTGAATATATAATATTTTATTTACAATGAACGGATTTGCAAATACTGGATAACCTTACAATATGAATGAATCTACGAAACATCGTTAACTAGATCAACAAATATCCAATTACTTACATTTTTTTTCATTCAGTTCACTAATTTAACCAACCATAACCAATTTAGCCTGAAAAATATTGTCAAATTTAGCAAGTAGCAAAGTTTCCAAATTTTGATGAAAATTGAAGACACTTATAGCTGTGAAATTTCAATCATATTCGGAATGAGAAGTTGAAAAAAAAACATTTTAGAAAGATAAAATGCAAAAAATTACTTTGATTGGAAAAAATACAGCAATTTTAAGTTAACTTGAGAGAAAAGAATGTTGCAAGATGTTTCTTGGGATTTATTTTAAAATTTGAAAATCGAAATAATGTTGAAAATAGCATTGAATATGAATGTCAGAAACTAATAAAATCTGAAGTGACAGGGAGTGAAAGGGTCAGCAAAACATAACTAAATGATCGGGAAATTTGGGAATGAGAGAAAAAGACGAATTTTCATGTCTCATCATGTATTAATAGTGTTGATGAATAAGATGCGCTATGAAAAAAAAGTATATCTTCAATTGGAAATGAATATTGGAAACGAATTGAATATTTGTCCCAGCATGTAATAATTTCATAATTTTCGCAGTATTTATGTGGGAAAAAAAATCTTTAAAATGAAAATTACAATCGGGGAAAAAGATTGTTGAATTTCTTTCTTTTTTTTTTATTAATATATGAGAGTAGAAAGCTAAAGGAACTATTTTTTTTTTTTTTTAATTTTTGATAATCTTTATCACTCATCTATCTTCGCTTATTTTCATTATATTATTGACTAAAATTTCCAATTTAATTATTTTATTTTTAAAAACATCAATTCTAACTTTTTTTTTCCTGACGACGTCACTCTTTTCTTTCCCTTTTTAGCTCCATAGATTAAAGTGAATTTCAATTTTTAACTAATCTAAAATAAAAAAAAAAAATAAAAAAGTAAAAAAAAACAAAATTCTTCTATTTTACTCGTAAATTAATTATCTCGAAACTTACTTCCATCTTCTATTCCAAATATTTCATCATTTTTTTCAAAAGTTTTTATGATTACCAATTTCAAACGAGTAGAGCAATAACGAATTTCAATGAATTGGATAATTTTTTGAGGATTTCTGATCAGATAGAATTGTAACTGTCTATTATCCTTGAATAACTGAATTTTCCATCTTTTATTTGAAATTTTAGGTTTATTTTATTTGATTTCAGATGATTTGGAATATCGATGAAATATTTGAACAACTAATTGACACTGTTCAACTTCCATTTACAGTAATTACTTGATCAGTTTCAGTGACAGTTTAAATTAAAAGGAATAAATTTGTAACGACTTTCATCTTTACTCACAAACTTTCTTACTCAGAAGTATATAAGAGAAAAATAAAAAATAAAAAAGAAACACTAAAAAAAAAAAAAAAAAAAAAAATGAAAAAGAAAAAAAAGAAAAATAAGAAAGAAAAAAAGAGAAAAGATAAGAAAAAAAAAAAATTTATTAAATTATAAAAAAAATAAAAAAAAAAAAAAAAAAAAAAAAAAAAAAAAAAAAAAAAAAAGATGAAAAAGACGAAATAGAGAAATGAGTAAGTTAGAAATCTAAAAGTGAATGATAGGTATGACTGCCTCAAAGTTTATCTTAAAATTTAACAGTATTTTATTTCAATCTTAATCTAGTGAATTTTACTAATTTTTATGAATTTGCTAATTTCTTAATTAATTTTCACTTTTAGAAATCATAAATTTATTAATTTTTTATATTTCTTCTTTTCATTTAGTTTTTTTTTTTTTTCTTTAAGATAGCTTTTCATAATATAAATAAATCAATTTCGAATAGGTCAATTTGTGAAAAAGTTGTAAACTTGTCATAGAGTGCCACAATAACAATCATTCGCAATCATTTCTAGCAGAATTGCTATCTGCTTATGACAATTATTGCTTCTTGTTTGTTTTAAAGTTTATTTTAAAATTAACAAAAAGCTATTTATTTCACATTTGATATTATCACATTTAAAAAATAAGTAATAATTTTCAATAAAAAATTTAAACTGAATGTTATTTTTCATTACATCTGTTATAAAAAAAAAAAGAAAAAAAAAGCTAATAAAAACAATAGAGAAAAAAAAAAAAAAAAAAAAAAAAAAAAAGTTTTGTGAGAAATTTAATTGAATTTCCCCAATGAAAGCTTTTCTCTTTTGTGTATATGAAGAAGTAATTAGACAGTAGAATAATTAAATACATGTAACTGATTTCTTATTTTCATTTTTATATTTTAACAGTGCTATTGCTGATGACAATTTTGATATTAGTGATAATGATGACTGATATCTGAAACAGATAGCGAAAATAGAAATAGGAATTAATACG
>PQVD01002790.1:0-11497 GCA_003012265.1 Setaria equina
ACGGGACAAATGAAGCAATATTAAATGGATCAAGCTATTGTGCTAATGAGCCCAAACAGTGCTGAATCGAATAGACTCAATGTCAATGTTAATTATTTAAAAAGAAAATGATTAACAGTAGAAATATCTCTTCGCGCATCATAGTGCTTGATCATGTAGAGATTCTTGATTAATATCCATAAATCAATATTGCTGAATTCTTTTTCTTTTTTCCAAAATACATTTTTGTCATGCTTTGTGGTCGGGAAAATTAAGTTTTCTATAACATTTTTATAAACTTTGAATGCCTTTTTTCAAATGATATTCATTTATGCTTCCCTGTAGAAGCCGGTCGATGAATCATTGTCTTATGGTAAAGTGGAGAAAGTGAGTATAAAAAAAAAGATATCAAATATTATCAATCGTTTTTCATTCTGATATTAATCATTCTAACATTTTTTCCTTCCAGTTGCTGTTTTTATGTTGTTGACGATTTTATCGAATTTCAATTGTTAGTTTATTCTTTCGATCAATTTTTAATCAAATACAAAGTGATTAATTATGACTATTTTACTATTTGATCATTTAGCAAAACAGAAAAAAGATAACAAAAATTTTAACCGTTAAGTGGAATATAACGGATGCAGAAAACACCAATCACAGTACGTAACCAATAAACAAATCGAAATGTTTGCAAATATTTTCGACGCGAAAATTTTATTACCAAACAAATTCTTCAGTTTTATCCTATATGATTTTTATTCTCTATCTTCTCCTTTTGTTTTGTTCTGTCGCAATACTGCCATTTATCATTTCTATTTTCTTCTTTTATTTTTATTTAACAAAGTGTTTTGAACTGAGCATTTATTTTTCGACATAGAACACTTTGATTTTTTGATGGTTGGTTTAGAATACATTGATTTTTAATTGCTAATTTAAAACACTTTAATTACACACTATACACGGTTTATAATCTAATTATTTAGTTTAATATTTAGATAAAAATGCTCAACTATTTAATAATCAAAAAATATATGCATAGTACTTCAATATCGATAATCATTTGTCATTTCTCTTTCTTTTAATTTTATTCATCACTTCCATAACCAACAGATTCCCGAAATTAACTCTTTATCCATTTAATCAGTTAATTAACTTAATTTCTAAATTGCTTTATTGGTATTTAAAAAGCAATAAATCACTTCAAAATTAAATCAAAGTTGATTAGAATTTAAAAATTAAAATTATGTTTCAGAAAGCTAAAAATTCCTGAAAAAGATCAGCAAAATTGAAAGCAAGTTCACTTAGTTCAAAAAACCAGAAAACGAGGATGTCTTATGAATGAAGATTTTTAGACTAGATTTGCTTTTGTTATCAAAAATTTTCAAATTAATTTGTTAGACGTAAGCAATAAATATTTCTTTAGCAGTTCCTAGTTTTTGATCATTTTACTGCCAATGAAACAATTAATTAATTAATACTATGGTAGTACGAAGACTATAAGCCTCGTTATAATAATAAGTTTTAAGGTAATAAACCAAATGATAAAAGAATTTTTTTAGAACTTACAACTAAATGAACAAATTTTAGAATTTCACAACATTCCTCGTCAAATTTTCTATTGAAATTAATGAATAAATTTACAATCATTTACATTGTACTCTTATCAATCATTCCAAATACACATGGTGAGTCGTTTTGTTATTTCATTCATATTCTTAATTAATACAATTCCGTAACTTTTTTTTTCTTGGTAGTAATCATGTTGGCATTTCAATTCCAATTCTTAATTATAATGAAACGAGGTAAAAGTGGAATTTATCTGAAATGTATTTATTTGTTTTAAAACAGCAAGATGACCTAATTAACAGTTTCATTAAAACTGTTTGTGAGGTGATTATGTTTTTTATCGAGCAATAATTTTGTAAATAATTAAAACATATTAGCACCTATTTCTATCGTATTGTTTTGGCTGTCTAGAAACAATTCTGATCGAATCATCAAGATAAAATACAATTGCGATAGAAAATTAGTAACTACGTACAACAGATTAGATACTGCAACAAACAATTTAATCAAATATTTGCAAGAAATAATTCCTTCAATGGATCGTAATGTCCATATGAAATATATTATTTCGCATAATATTTAGATGGTAAGTGATAATTTGATGGCCAATTTCTAGGATTAGCAAATAATATTTCAAGTAAGGATAGATCACCACCATCAAGATGGGACTTCGATGATGATTCAATATTCAAAGATTCAAATAATGATTATAACATGAGAAATGGATATGCTGCTGCTGCTCATAATATTGTATGTTTAATTAAATTAATGCAATATTTATTCATAATTATTTTAGATAAAACTTGTTTAAAATTATTTTGCAATTCAAATTTTATTTTATACCAATTTTCTTACCGGTAATGGAAATAAATAAGAGTAATCAAGTTAAATTCATTATTGTTCTTAATTAAATAAAATATTTCAATTGGTTTTGAATTCAGATTAAAATTAAATTTTTTCTTATTTGTATTTAATACTTTGATTCAATTCATAAAATATGTTTAAAATATAATGGAGCAAAATGGAATAAACATATGGTTGTTCAAAGAATGTGGGTGGAAAATGCTTATTTGTTTACACACGCAATAAAAACTTATCATTATTTATCAATTGCAGTTGAGTTCGATGAATTTGACGGTGAATCCATGCGATGATTTCTTTGAATATGCTTGTGGACAATGGATTCATGATCATCCGATACCTGATGACAAATCCGGTTACGGAACATTTGTAATTACCGCGAGTAAAGTCCGCAATCAAATGAAAGGTAGTATGTCTTCGCTTTTAAGCAGAATAAATAATAGCAGAGAAGTATTTCATTATTTCTTTATCAGTTATATCTTATTATTTAAACATAAGAGTTATCAGCACAATACCGATGTAAAACTTTTAGCTAGGGAAAACTTTGTGGAAATGTAGTTTCTTATTCGATGAGTGAAAAATGATATAAAATAATGAGCCAGCAAATATCATAATTTAATTTTATTGCCTTTTCAATTATATTCTTACAAACATTAATAATTCATTTTTATTTTTTTAATTTTTTCTTTTATTTGTTGAATTTTTATGTTCCATCAACTGTTGAATTCTTCAATTTTTCTTTTTTTAATTGTAATTTTTCATTTGCTTTTTTTTTTTTTTTTAATTTATTAAGCAGAGCATCTTTTTGTAGAGTTATTAGAATCAAATGAAACAGTAGCATCGAGATGTATCGAAATGGCTCGTACACTTTATAAAGCATGTATGGATATTGATGAATTTAATGTAACGAAAACTGAGTATATTTTTAATTTTAATGTTTGAATCAAATCATTAATTATGCAAATATTGTCTTTTTGTTTTTATTTCGATTTTTAGATAAATCATTAATTATAAAAATATTTAAGGATATAATTAAATTGCAAACTTCTAAAAATGCTCTGTAATTTATACTTATCTATAGAAAATTAACATTAAAATATCATTTCTTTTTTTTTCTTTTTCATTATAGGCAATTAATCGAAACATTTCGTAAAATTGGCAAGTGGCCATTAATTGAAATGAATTGGAATAAGCGTACATTTGATATCACGGACACGTTACTATCAGTAACGCAAACGTTTGGTGATCCAATTTTATTCAAAATTTTTGTTGATGCCGAAGCTAAAAATACAACAATTCATAGTTTATATGTAAGTATAAAAAACTAATTTTGATAATTAGGAAGTAATTAATGCATTAATTTTATTATGTTTCCGAAATGTTTATACCGTAATGCATGGAATGCTCTTTAATTGTTTTTTTTTCATAACGTATTTCTTTTTCTAGTTATGAAATATTTGTGGAGTGAATTTCAGATAGATCAAATTAGTTTGGGTCTTGGAAGTGGCACCCGAGATTATTACGTAAATCAACAGCAGTTTCCGAAACATCTAGAAGCTTACAGGAATTATCAGTTGGACACCTTGAAATTGATACTGAATGGTGCTAATATTAGCTATGATCAGTCTCAGCTAAAAACTGATATCTACGATGTAACTGCTTTTGAAATCGAAATCGCTAAGGTATTTCACGACTATAAGAAGCAAAAATAGACTTTTATTTTTTTCGGCTGACTCAAGACAAAAAAGAAAATTTAGGTGAAGATGAGAAAAATGATATCATTGGTGAGCCTTGTTTACTGCTAATTATGGATGGCTATTACCAGTTCTACAATGAGGAAAAATTTTAAATAAAGAATGAAAAAATGATTGTTTCTATCTGTAATTAAGTATTACTTAAGGACTAAGTGACAAACTCTGGCCTAATGTATGGTTGAGTAAAATAATTAATAATTAGTAAACAAGTTAGAAAAATATTAATGTGAATATAATTTCAGCTTATTGAGCCTGAGGCAAATAGACACAACAGTTCGCGTTTATACAATAAAAGAATTATCGCTGACTTGTATGAATTGTTTCCTCAGGTTTCCGGTTTCCTTTTTTCCTTGTTGGCTTTTTTATAAATAATTTGAAAATTTCGGCCGATTGACCTTTTATGCAATTGATAAAAACCAGACTAATCATTACGGTCATTAGATTTCTATAAAATTTATAACTAGAAAAACTTGGCAAATTGAAGATAACTGGAGAAAAAAAATTAAGAAAAGGCAAGAAGCTCAACTGGACTTTTAAAATACTACTATTTTTTCTTTCCGGTTGATTGGATTAAATTTTTGATACATCTGATACCGACATCGGTGCGTGATATTATTGATAATGATACGAGTATTATCATTCAAGAAATAGTATACTTGCGCAATCTCTCAAATTTACTGTACATAACAAATAGTCGTATTGTTGCTAATTATATTTTTTGGCGAACAGTTGATAACTGGAATGATATATTGGGCAAAACATTTGATGATATTCGACTGGTACGAATTAATAAATAATGAATTTTCATTTAAATTTATTACTCATTAATTTCTTTTTTTTCTTTGATGCAAATAGTATTATTAATTAAAAAATAAAAGTATCGAAAAAAACAGGTAAAAATCTATTAAAGGAATATGCCATTATATGACAAATAATTACAATTAGAAATTTATTCAATTGTTATCAAATTTTATACATTTCATTTAAAAAACAAATAATAACTTCTATTATTTTACATTATTTTTCGTATGCTAATTAATTATATAGAAATTAATGCGTGTAATGAGCGGACAACAAAAAATGATGGCACGTTGGCAACGATGTGTCCAAAAGTCGGAAAATTTACTGGCCCAGGCTACAAGTGCTTTATTTGTTCGAAAATATTTCAATTCTGATATACGAAAGGAAGTTATGGTATGCATAAATTTATTAATTACTGTATTCCCTTTTTATACTACCATATTAATCGAACTAGAAAATATGATTCATAAAAAAATAGGAGTTAAGACATAACATTTGTTGAGAAAAAAATTAAAGGATTCTATTTGTCCGTCAAATAATGAGCAAATCATTACTTCTACCAGTTTAACGGTAGCTTCTTTTGTGATGCCGTATAAAATTTGCAGTATATATACTGGTAATCATATATAATATATTATTTATATATAATCATATATATATATATATATATAACGATTAATTTTAACTATGTATATGATTAAAATTAATGTAATCCTATCCGTATTATGAAATTAAAATTAGTTGACTTAAATAAATTCTTATTGATTCGATTCAAGTCTTCAGGATATTCTGGCAAATATTCAGGAATCATTTCGAGATATCGTTGAAGAAATAAGTTGGATGGATAACAGGACAAAAACTGCGGCCTTGCAAAAGGTTTTTAGAATTAAGGCTAAAAAAATGAAGAAAAAAGATTGTGATGATATAATATTTTTATATTAACAATTAATAATAAATTTTTGAAATTTTCTCATTTAATTAAAAAACTTTATTTCTTCAAAGCAGCATTTTTAAAATACATATTACAGGGCTGTAAAAAAACTTACCAATTTCCTATTAAACATAAAATACAAATCTATTTTCTCAATTTATCTAATAATTCAGCTTTATCAAGTTTAGTTGAACCATTTGGGTGCAAAACTACTTGAACTTAAGGTGATAGTATATTTCCCGCATAAGCACACAAGGTTAAAGTAATTTCTAGGCAGCGGCAATGATCAACAAGATTGGTTATGATGATATGTCAATGAATGATACAGCATTAAATGAATATTATAAAAAGGTCAGTTAATAATTTTAAACTTTGAATACTTAATTACATGCGTCTGATGATAAGTAATAAAAAACACTGTATTTTCTTAGTTTAACAGGTACTTCAAATACTAATGAAATTATCTGTATGCAATTGTTATAATAAAAGGCGGGAGGAGAGATAAATAATTAAACGTTCCTTAATTAGTAATTTTTTGATAAGAGTCTTATCCTTAACCTATTTGAAATCTAGTTAAAATGATCAAACAAACAGTAAAGTAGCTTATTTCTCTTAATATCGCTATGTCTAATGGTTCTTATTATTTCATTTCAAATCCAGTTTTTTCCATGCACTTTAATTTCATAAGTGTTCTTATCTTTTTTCTTTTTGTTATTTAAAATATCTGAAAAAAACAAGTCCATTCCATTTATCAGATATCGCTTATCAAAAATTTGATATTTAAATGAACATGCAATATATAAGAATTTGATAAAAGAAAAGAACAGACGGTGTGATAGAAGATAAGAATGAATTACTTTCAGTTGAATATAACAACAAGTAACACATATTTTGAAATTTTGCGTAAATTAACCGAATGGGATACAGAAAGATATTTTTTGCGTCTAAAAGAACCGTTCGATAAATATGAATTTGTTCAAAGTGCTTCAACTGTTAATGCATTTTTTACATTTAAAATGAATTCACTTAGTAAGTTTTATTGCATTAAAATTAATGTTCTAAGAAATTAACAGTTTTTCAAAACTCATTTATTAAATTATTTCTTTTTTAGTATTTAACATTTTTGATTATAAATTTTATTCAAATTTCTAGCATTACCAGCGGGATTTCTCACATCGCCATTCTTCAATCGATATTATCCAAAGTTAGTTTCATAAATTATTTTCTGAAGCACATAATTTTATTGCTATCTACATCGTTTTCCTGGTAGTTATTTGATTCAAATGTTCTTCATCTGAATCAGAAATAACCATTATCACGGTTATCTTTTTAGCACTATATACAGGCAGAGTGATGAAATTGGTAATCGGAAAGATTCCATTTAATCTCACTCATAAATTTATGGCCATTCCGGTTGATCACATTTTCCAACCTTCATATAGCAACATGCATTACTTATACCATAGATATGCCGTATCATTAGTTTTATTAAACCTGATTATAATTATACCATAATAAGAAGAATGCCTAGTCTCAACCGTTTAGGAAGAACGGTTGAGACTAGGCATTTAAATTCCAACTCTTATTGCAGTTAATCAATTATAATCACATTTTAAAGAGCGGCAAATTATGGTGCGATAGGTACAGTTATGGGACATGAACTAACGCATGGCTTTGATGATGATGGTTTGTTTATGATATTAAATTTTTGCCTTTTTAATTTTTGTTTACTTTTTGTTCTACAGAAGTTTTTTTGGTAAATTTGTTGCTGTAAAATATGTCTGCAACTTCATTTAAACATTCGCCGTTGTTATTCAGACAAGGCGTAGCAAATGCACTGAAATCATTGTTATTAAACAAATGCAATTTAATCAATTGCATAGAAAACTTTATTAAATAAATAAAATTTATTTCTTACACAATCTAATTTGAATATTTCTTAACGTATTTTACAAAATCTTCAACTTCTTTTTTTCGAAAATATCAAAACTTGCAATTGACAATATACAGTAATAGAGTTCTTGTTACTTTTGTAAAAAATGATAAATAGATTAATTTATTTAGAAAAGTTATATACAAAAATAATCCAACATTCGTTACAGTATGATTATGATCACTTCCTACTGTCATATGACCCCCGTATCTAATTGTTCAAACTTTCATTTTCGCCGAAGTTTCTAATTATCTACAGGATACTCTAAATTGATTTTAGGAAGTCTTTATGATGAGAATGGCAATTTGCATAATTGGTGGAGCAATGAATCTTACAAAAATTTCAAAAATAAAGCACAATGTTTCATTGAACAGTACGGGTCCTACAAAGTGCCCAACACGGATTTTAAGGTTTGAGACAGCAAAATAAGTGGAGAGATATATAGACCACTTCTTTCTTGATTAATTAAATAGACAATGGACAAAGCCTAGGATTTGACAGTAAAAAAAGCGAGGGCTTTGTCCGACTAACGCAATCCACATTATTTTAGAAGTTTTGCATTTAAAAAAATTCCTGTCATGGTAGCTATCAATATTTTCGCTCTTATAATAACAGAAACTCAAAAGAAATGATATGATCGGATGATACCTTGCATTTTAACATTTGTTTGCAATTTGCAGGTAAATGGAAAGCTTACATTAGGTGAAAATATCGCTGACAATGGTGGCATCAAACAATCATTCCGAGTAAGTCCTTTGCATAAATTAAGTTTGCAAACAAAAGATTTCTAATTGGTAAAATAAAATAAGTCAGCTTTGTGTGCATACTTGGCTCATTAACCTACCGATTCAGCACTGTTTGGGCTCATTAGCACAATAGCTTGATCCATTTAATATTGCTTCATTTGTCCCGTTCATTTATCGTTGCTAAATCGCACTAATATATTTGCAGGCTTATAAAAAATATCTCAAACAAATTGGCCACCCAGAATCTAGGCTGCCGGGCTTGTCTAATTTTACCAACGACCAAATATTCTTCCTTTCTTTCGCACAAGTAAGTATAAGTGGAATAAATGTTACTTTTGTTTGAACAGAAATGATTGGAATTTGATTAAATTAGTTAATTTTGTTTCAGCTATGCGATGAGATATGATCCTTGTATATCTCAGAATTGGCCAATTCAAAATTTCAAATTGTATTTAATATGTTGTTATTTGAGGTTTGGTGTAGCCATCAGACGAAAGAGGCTCAAATAAAGCAAGTTCTAACAAACGAACACAGTCCACCAATGTACCGCGTTAATGGCCCACTTTCAAACTTGCCTGAATTTAACCAAGCCTTTAATTGCCCGCGGGGAAGTTTGTTAAATCCTTCGAAGCGTTGCTCTGTTTGGTAGTACGACTACGTACCACGCATTTCGTGTAACATTTGCTTGGATAATTCACTTCTCCTGGATTTCACGTACATAAAAACATTGCCAGTGATTGTGCGTCATTCCATACTGTTAGAATTATAAGTGATCAGTTGCTTAAAACTTTTTCAGTAATATTATTTCATCAGTAATATCCAAAGACGAATATATAATTGATCGTTGATTGTTTTGTATTTGAATGAAATTTTGAGACAAATTAACAAAAATTGATAGGAAGTAATTTTATTCGGAAGTATAATGTACTAATTGTCGAAACTTTTATCAGTTATAGTTAAGTTAGAATTTTTTGACGAATTTGAATGAGCGCTTTACTTGACGTCCATTTATTGGATATTGACTTCGACAATTTTTCGGTACAATTCGTCGCAATAATTCCAGCTGTGAACAGAAAAAGAATTGCTTTTTTCTATTGTTTGAAGTAATTTAAACATTTCACTTGAAAGTTATTTGTTTCATTGCTTGTCAACTGCTTAATAATTAAAAAATCATTTTAGAAAATCTTATCATACTCTGTCTTATTGCTTAATATATCTTATGGTAGTTTATTGTTTGCTGTAATAATCACCTGGCTGGTACTTATGGTGATAGGATGTTTCAATATTGTCCATATGACACATTCGTGAAATGGTTCCGATGTAAGCGATCCTTCGTATGTATAATAAGAACGTTTCACTAAAGCTTTTCCCATATATGACAGGTTCAATGTCTGATTTAAAATTTAATTTCAACTAATTAATTAGGTCTTTCGGGTGCTAATAAAATTTTCGACTCTGTAAGTTTTAAATTTTGAACATACGTGGAAGTAATTTCAGCAGGTCAAATTTTGGCTGCAATTCAGCACGGCTCAGACATCCCAATGAATTTCGAAGACCATCTATTATTGGGGAGAAATTTTCATTGCCAACTGTGTCTTCCTAAATTATTGTTGGAAATGACAATGAAAAAATTGCGTCTTTTGATATGGCACAAATTAGATGTCATTGTTTCATATAGTTAGTTTCACCTCTACTATTACTCTTGAATGCAAAGGCAATTCACAGACTCTACTGTAGTCGAGATTCGTATTCTCGATGATCAACTGCTACGTTTAATTTTCACCGAAATAATTTTGAACAGTTAATGGGAAACTGAAGAATAGAAACAAACTTGCATAAAAACAGCCAACACTGCTAGGCCGTCATTTTTGTCCAAACATTTATTAAACTGGCCGTATTTTTTATTCCAAAAAACAAAATGAAGCTGCAATGGGTTAAAAGGTCATGTGAAACTGCAAAAAGGAAATCTTGTGAAACTAACTTTGCCGATTTAAATTTAGGAAAAAAAAGCAACGCAGAAATCGCCAACCTCTGCGGAAAAGCCTTTTCCGTTAATTAAATGTTCACTACCACAACCCTTCTCCATTCCCCAATGGGCATGTAGCTCCCAAAGCCCGTAGTCACCTGGCAGGTGTGGCGCATTTAATTCTGAAATTGAACCTTTCCCACACGTTCTTATTGAATGAATGACTGCTTCATTTCGTTCCTTTTTCAATAGAATTGTCGTTTTAAACTGAATTTTTATTGGTCTCACACACATTTCAATAAGCAATTACAATTTTCCATTTGCAGAGTAAAATTAAATTTACCTGAAGTGCATCTTTTGTCAACTTTGCACGAAAAACCTTTGCCTTTCACCTAAAATGTCAAAATGAATTTCTGTTTGTCAAATGCTTTCAATTAAAATGCTAAAGTTAATTAGACCTCAATTGTTTTTAGATCGCCGATCGTGTAAGAAAATTTCAACTTTGATGCTTTCAGAGCTTCGTCCTGCTCCGTTATGTCATTTGTTATATTTATTGGGCTTTGTTTCTTCCGTCTTTTACTACCACCTGTAAAGAAATTAGTAAATTACCATCATATTAATTACAAAAGAACAAATTGATTCATTACAGAGGTCCAAATCAAAATTCCAATAAAAAGAGCAAATTGATTCATTTCAAAGTTTTAAATCCAAGTTCTTGTGACAGTGTGTTTTATGGCCAAGGGTTAGAGTGAGAAACAACTATTAATTGTTAGCCAACGGAGTTAATCGAATATAATGTACAAATAATAGTAATCTCATCAACAAAATGATCAGCTCTTTTCTCTATTGTATAGTCGAGAAGGGCTAAAATTTCCACTATTAATTTTACAATTTACAAGTCGAGGCTAGAATTGCACTGATATGAACAGTTTTCTTTATCATACCTGCGGTTGACTT
>PQVD01002794.1:0-23720 GCA_003012265.1 Setaria equina
GTTGCTATTATTTGCAGTAATATCGGTGATATACAGAGTTGCTTTAACCAATGAACAAGTTCGGTACATCACATATAATTTTGCAAGTCTCAAAAAAAAAAAAAAAAAACACATATAGTTAATTTCCGTATAAATTTCGGAAAAAATAGCAAAAACTAAATATTCACCTCAATATTTGTTTAATTAAAAAATTCTACCATGCCATATCATACAGCAGACAAGTACCGTTTCTTTGTAGAAACCACTTTGAGTATTATAATCCCATGAAAAAATGTTAACTTTGGATACGATGCATGATAATAATGCAAATTTGCAGAGGTTTCAAGCAATTTGAAAAACATTTTTAGCATGCAGACAAGTTTAGGCCAAAAAGTTGGGATATCATTAACTTGCCTAATAGATGAATTGAAACGACTAGTTTAATAAGGACCGATTTGATTTCTGATTTGTGTAGGATAATAAATTTACACTACATTTGGCTAGAGAAACCTCGTTCTAATACTTTCGGAATGCTTGCAGAATCCTTTTTCTTCAATGACATCCATATATATTCTATCACTTTGTTTTAGTACATTCGAACAATTCGTACATTACTGTGATGAGAAGTTAGATTATATCCCAGTGAATTTTATGCTCGGCTTTTTCGTCACAATTGTTCTATCAAGATGGATCAATTTTTTTGTAAATATTGGCTACATTGATAAGTTGGTTTTTCGAATTCATTTACACTGACAAGTTGGTTTTCAAATTTATTTGGAATGATTAGTTATTTTTTTATTTGATCCAGCAAATCTCTATAGAACATCAGCGGAACGGTTTGGTAAATTTCTTTCTACCCTACTAGTATTTTCAGAAATTCTGGCAAGTTTTTTCGACTTTTATCTTGTGCGCATTTATTATAGATATACAATTAATTTTTTGTATACTAAATTTAATTAATTTGTTGTTTATTTTTGCTTTTGAATGAGAGATAGATATTACAAAGCATATTCTTTACAGTATAGCTTTAATGGTAGCAGCATATGTGAAAGGTTCGGATGATCGGGCACGGATGCTCCGCCGGAATATCATCCGGTATTGCGTTCTATCACAAGCGCTGGTTTTCCGTGATATCAGTATGCGAGTGCGGAAACGCTTTCCAACCATCGAGGCGTTAGTAACTGCTGGTACGATTTTCATTTTGATGAAAATACCAT
This sequence comes from Setaria equina, assembly GCA_003012265.1. Taxonomy (NCBI): domain Eukaryota; kingdom Metazoa; phylum Nematoda; class Chromadorea; order Rhabditida; family Setariidae; genus Setaria; species Setaria equina. The sequence continues at coordinate 1,197 of PQVD01002794.1, forward strand.
CAAATTTATGCAATTAAAATTTACCTAAAGAATTTTAATTATACAACGAAAAATATCGAATGCTGTTGAGAGTAATCATTTTTTTTAGGTTCCATGTTTTGAGGGCTGAAATTTGTTGCATCTTTTATCATTCACACATTGTCTTATTTTATTTATTGGTACTATGTAATTGATATAAAGCAAAAAGTTTGATTAATTAGAAATAAATTTAACAAAAGTAAATTTGTATAGATATTAGAAAAGATATGTGGAAATAATAGGTTTTATGATGAAGCACGAGAAAGAGAAATATGATGCGATCCAATATCGTTATGCTAAATACTGGATGCCATTCCAGTGGGCATTATCACTCTGTCAGGAAGCACGAAATCAACAAAAAATTTCTAGCGATATTTTGCTTGAAAAAGTTGGAGAAGTAAGTAATTCACTTCTTTTGAATCGGCCCAACGAATTTACTTCAGTTATTTTGTAATATGCAGTTGCGTCGTGAAATGATCTGTTCCTTTGATAAATCTGAAGAATTCTATGGTTAACTATCGATAGAATAGCTTAATGAGATTATATACTACAGGTAAGTATTATGTTCATATTTCGCTCGAAATTTTCATTATTATTCTTTATCAGATCTAGGGAAAAATCAATTTCTTCTCAGACTGAATAAGATTGAGTAACCGGCTAAGACTAAGTAACTAAAGTTTTCTTTTCCTTGATTTTCGTCACAAAAAACTGTTCGATGATCACACTAAGACTATTATTTCGGATAGTGATCGTTTCATTACTTCAGAAATTTTATCAAATGCAAACAACAATTCTAGATTTCTGCCATTGTATGAATGGAGTGATTTAATGGAAAGAGCTAACAGATTGGTTTATCCATGCCCGTATTTTGGTTAATATTTGCAGGAAATTAAAACATTCCGTACGAATTTGGCAATTTTATGTAACTTTGATTGGGTGCCATTACCAATTATGTATCCACAGTTGATTGTTTTGGCTGTTCATACATATTTCCTTGTTGGTGCTATTGCCAGACAATATATAACAAGTGAAAAGGCACAGAACAGGTCGCCGGTACATCTTACAGTCATTTTCAATTTCAAAATATTTAATTCATATAATTGAATTTTATAGAGCCAATTTTAAAGACTGCCTATTCTGAAGATGATTCTCAAATTATCTATAGTTCCCTTACAGCCATTTGTAATTTCTCACTATTTCTCTTTGGAAATTATTTTACTAATTAATATGTTGCAACAAGTTTGCCTTGAACAGACTGGTCTAGTCTAAACATGGTTAGGTAATATTTTCTTGAAACTGGTCTCAACCATAAAATTCTTTAGCAGTTTCCAACTTGTATAATAATGATTCTTTAATCAGCAAACTAATGGTAAAACAAGAATTCGTTTTACTTTTTTATTTACTTTTTATTGCTGAGTATTTAGAAAAATTACTTTACAGCTGGATATATATTTTCCGATTATGACTATCATTCAGTTTATTTTTTATATGGGATGGCTAAAAGTAGCAGAAGCAATGTTGAATCCGTTCGGTGAAGATGATGATGATTTTGAATGCAACTTCCTTCTCGACAAAAATCTTACCGTAATCTCCTGTAATTTTCTTGAGAGAGACCTGAATATTTCATATACTTTTAATTACTTCATAAACAAATAACAGTAGAGTTTATTTCTAGCTAACTTAATTTGAAACCAAATTTAAATGGTCGAATAACTTCCTGAAATCAGTTTTCTTCAGGTAGGACTGACAATCGTCGACAGTTGTAATAAAACACCAGCACTACTCAAAGACGTTTTCTGGAGTGAAGCCGAAATTGAGCCTTTGTACTCAGCGGAATCAGCTCGTGGAGAACACAGACTTTCCGGCTTGACAGGCTCAACGGCGAATGTTCGGTATGGTTCAGAACTTCTTTTCTTTGAAATTTGCAAATGATAGCCTCGCACTACTATTCTGTTATATGCAAATCTCTTTAGGTTGGCTGATCAAAACAGAAAAATTAAAATGTTACCGCTGTCACGAGAAATAGAAAATCATTATTCGATTTCGGGACTTCTGCGCAGCTCAATGCGCCACAGTTTACGTGGAGGCAGGTAAGCAAGGAAGAATGGACAAAATGAGGATTTAAATTTCGTAACTGATTATTTTATTCAATTTTAACATTTTCCACTACATTGGTCTATATAGATTCTATATGTTCTTTTACCAAATATTCTATTCTTCTTTATGTCGTTTAATCACTATAACTTTAAAAAAAAAGCTAGTTTTTTGATGTTGTAAAATTATGAATTATGAAACAAGATTGTGACGATTATTCTAAAACAAATGAAGCCAATGCAAATTTAGCAGCTGTTATTTTGACTATTTTAAATGATTTAAATTTCAGAAACGATCACCGTAGTGGAATTATGAATATTGTTCGTCAGAAATTTGGTAGGTGAGGTAATTATTGCATGTTAGACTTCACTTAAGTGGTCCAAGTTATTTTCTATGATTGGCTTACGTTTATCCTAAAAATGTTCACCTAATAGATGGTGTTTTGTCGTTTAATCAGATCCCGAATAGAAAACATATGATATCATATTATTTCTTAATAATTATTTACACGTGATTTACTAATATTTGCAGTTATTAACATGGAATTATCGCCTTCTTATTATGGCAAATTTGTTATCTCCTTCCTATTATGGCAGAATTTTGTTTTTTTATAGGTCATTAAGCCATTCACATTTCAATACGATTCAAAACAGCGACGATGGCATTGGCAAAACGAATCAAAGCGGAAATGAATTGTCGGGTTTGGAGAAAGGTCATCCAAAATGGAATGATAATAGTGGGAGTCGTCGAAGCAGTTTGAACCGTGTTCTGGAAACTATGATCAATGAATCATATGACAATCCCAGCGTTAATTTATCAGGTAAGCAAACTCATCGCAAACTGTAGAAGTATGAAAGTGTCAGTTTTAACACTTAAACTCAAAGATAATTATCACTTCCAAATGGTGCGTGTTATTTTATGTTAACTTCGAAAACTTTCTTTAAGCTAATGATTGCATTCAAATTTATAGATGAAGATCTTCCGCTTACGCTGAAACATATCTCAGTTACACCAAGTGCGGAACGTCGTCATTCCGGCCATATCACACTGTCCCAAACATCTATGCTACACAAGCTGGAAGATCTAGAAGAAGAGACAGAAGAGGCTCTGACCCGGAAAAATACTGCCTTTGAAACTAGCAATTCTGCAGGCAATATTAATTTGCCGAATAACAATCCAGAAGTGGCATATGCAGAAGAATTGTCGACAGTGACCCGGCGACGTAGTGTCCCCTTAGATGGTGCGAATGCTGGCGTTCGGATGACGATACGCAAGCAGAATTCATGCCCTAAAGTTAATTCAGGAGACAATTCATCATCAGCATAATTTATTACTTGTCTCTTGAGAGAGCTGTATTTGATATTTCTTCCGTTGAATGGGATTGAAGTTCAACCTAATCTCAAAGCTTGGTCTTCCTTTTTTTTCTTGAATTAATTAAAACTGCTTAACAAGTTTATGTGCAAGGAATTAACGCAGCAAGCAATACGTTGATTCAGTAAATTCTATGAAATTCTAGCCAAAGTTTTTATTATATTGCAAATTGTACTACAGTATTGTTTCCAGTCTTTGTTGTATTACTTATTACTTCATTACCTAAAATGAATTAATTGATTTCGCATTCAATTTTATAAATAAATATTGTCTAATATGAGCAAAAATATGCGATGATTACTTGAGATTTATTAAAAAATATAATATTCATTTCATGTAATAATATGGCATCCATCAATTGTTAATGGGAAATAAATTTAATTTTAAAACAGCATATTAAAGAGGAAATGCCACTGATAGCTTTAAATGATATCGTTACTGATTACTTCATCCATAAAAATAATGCAGTTGTTGACATGATAAGGAAATGATAATAGAGAAAATTAGTAATCATAATTATTTATTATTTCTTTTTGCCAACAACAAGCCAACTTTGATTGATTTCTTTTTCTCAGTTTCCTAATACTTTTTAATGAAGTGCTATTATTATTATCGTTATCATATTCGTCAGGATCCTGTATGATACCGACACAGCAGGCTATTATTCAGCATTTCTGAAACGACAGCATCGTAGTAAAGCAGGGAACTGAGTTTGGGGAGGTATATTTAATATCGATATCACTTACATATACAAATAAATTTTTTGCTTGTCAATACTTTTATTATGTCATTGATAGTCCTGTTTTCATATTTTTTACTTTGATTTGTTCAATTTAATTCCCTTCATTTCGTCTGTATCTGTGTATGTGTGCTGTTTTTTGTGTTTATATGCACCAAAATATTATTGCCTTTTATAGTACTTTTATTTTTCAAACTTTATTGCGGTAACAAAATTTTTCACTCTGTGACAAATATTATTTTCTTTTTTGCACCGCACACAGTGATCAGTTCCAAAGATCAAAGGTTTTATTCTACCTGTTCTGAAATGAATAACTTTTTTGACGAAATGATTTACAAGCACCTGTGTTATTTGGAATTATTGAAATTAACTATATCGATCTTTCCAACACATCAAAATCTAACAGTTATGAACATGAAATTTAAGTGAGATTGGAAAAAAGTATCTTCATTTTTCTATATTATCTGACGTTTTAGAAGAATGACTGTGAAGTACAATCTTGATGTATCCACTTCACGACCATGGACACTATTCAAATTGCTATTTCGATGGCGTGGAAGTGTTTGGAAATCAGTGACCCTTGAACTGATCATCTGGCTGCTGCTTTATTTCACGATTGGTATTATTTATCGCAAAGTGTTATCACCCCACCAAAGCAGGCATGATTCGGTCATATCACCTTTGCATTGTTTTAAAATCATTGAGGAATGGTCGGAAACGATATGAACAAGTGAACCGTTCATTTTTGAAAAGTGATTTATCATCGATTTATTGAAATTTGTAACTTTTCGAAAGCGTTGCAAATATCAATAAATTTTATTCTTACCACTTTTCATTATATCAAAACTAATGGATTCAGTTCAAATTTCCGCAATCATTTTGTTGTGGAATTAGTCCTTTATCAATATCAAATTTGATTAAGTTCAAAAAAGTTTAGAATAATTTAAGCATGACACTAATATTTATCGGAGTTGACCAGTACTACAGTAAATTTATGTAAATCAGTCCTGTGTATAAGAGGAATTAATTAATGTGTAGCAAGGTATGCTTGTTACACTACAATATAAGTTCAGTTTCGGTATTTTCCAATAGTTTTAGTCTCATTTCAGCTAGTTTTAAAAATATAATTATAATGTTTTTGTTAATTAGTTTGGTTTGTTTAGCAAAAGAGATAGCTTTGCAGGGATTTCGAAAGAATTGCTCATTTACTAGATGAAAAGCTGGATTTAATACCACTTGATTTTATGCTTGGCTTCTTTGTCACATCGGTTCTAAATCGATGGCTTAAATTCTTTAATAACATTGGATATATTGATAAGTTTGTACCTCTTTTCTTTTACTCTCATTTATAGCCTATCGTTTAAATATTGTCCCATCATACTGTTTATCTTATCAGCAGTTCTTAAACATTCGTTCATTCATCTCAGTCCGTTTCACGTCAATTCTAACGTGTGTTTCTTGTCTAGAATAAACTGGATCAGATCTAGATCTTATAGCATAGCATTAATGACAGCAGCCTATGTTCGTGGTGATGATGAAAGAGCACGGAAAATGCGTCGCAACATTGTTCGCTATTGTGTTTTGTCGCAAGTTCTTGTTTTCCGTGATATTAGCATGAAGGTGCGGAAACGATTTCCAACACTGGATTCCGTCGTTGCAGCAGGTTTGTTATTTCATTACAATTAACGGGTGCTTTAAAAGAATCTAGCTTTTACAAGACGAAAGGAAAGTTAATTTACTAAAAAAATAAACTTTTTTTATAGTTATATGAAAAAAGATGGTCGAGAAAAAGTTGAATTTTGAATGAATTTCAAAACTATTGATGCTCATTATGGCATAAAATCCATATATTTTCAAGTCTATCATTTAGGATATTTATCATTTTTTCGAAATGTACAATTTGACTATTTTACTTTCACTTTTTTTTTCTTTTTAAATCATTTTATTCGTCTCCACGACGATGAAAAAAAATCGCATCGAACAAAAAAAAGAAAAAAAATGGAACTGAACATTTACCAAAGCAAGTTACTAGTTGCTGATGAATGTAAATCAAATATTTGTTTACACATTTGATGCATGATTAACTTCCAAGCAAACACTAATAAAATAATTTTGATAACTTAAGTTGAAATGAGGCTAAATGATTTGATGGCTACTCCGTTCGGTAATTTGATGACCAAAGATATTCTTAGGATTCATGATGTCACATGAGAAGGCCAGATTGGATGAGCTTCATTATCGTTATGGTAGGCATTGGGTGCCATTCCAGTGGGCCTTATCAATTTGTGATGATGCTAGACAGCAGCAAAAGATTGCAAGTGATTGGTTGCAGCAGAAAGTTAGCGAAGTAAATTATCATTTATTCACTGATATTTCTTAGTTAATAATTTTATTATTTAATCAGATAATTCTTTTTTCGAAATGAGATAAAAAAACAATTATCACTTTTCTTAAATTAATTTAAAGAGAATGCATCCAACGAATAAAGAAATTGATGGAATTATTAATTTAAAGAATAAACCGATAAATGAGCAAACTTCAAGATAACAGTGTTAGTATAAAAGAATCAGAGGATAAATTAATGAAACAGTAAGTGAATTGAATTACTAACCTTTATAAGTGAAGAAAAACGAAATCTTTTGCAGGAAATCAAACGATTTCGGACAAATATGGCAAATTTGTATAATTTCGATTGGGTTCCACTGCCTATTATGTACCCACAAATTGTTGTCCTTGGAGTTCATTTATATTTTTTTGTTTGTGCCATATCTCGGCAACATATTATTTCGGCTGAAGCACCCAATAAGTCTAAAGCAAGCATTAATTATTGCGCTTCTTTCTAGATGGGATTTTTCCTTACTTTTAATAAGCTTTAAAAGGCTTCAAAAATTCAAAATCAGATGAATTTTAGGCTTTGTATCAGGAGAAAAGATCAGCAAATTCTTCGGTAGGCAACAGATATTTTCAGGTGGATGCATTTTTCCCGTTCATGTCTGTCTTGCAATTCATTTTTTATATGGGATGGTTGAAGGTGGCAGAGGTAATATTGAATCCATTTGGTGAAGACGATGATGATTTTGAATGCAATTTTCTCCTCGATAAAAACCTTGCTGTTTGTTTGAAATTTTAAAAATTTAATTTTATTTAAAACTTTTTTATTTGGTAAAACTTTAACAAATGTCAGTTGAATTATTATTGAATTTCAAGATATTTTTTTTTACTGCTACCTAAAAAAAATATTAGCTTCTCTTTTTGTAATAAATCATCCGTGTCTGAATATATCAGCAGTAGTTGCGAATTAAAACAAAATTTTATTTATTCTATGGATAAAACGTCAACTTGGAAATACGAAATGAGATTTAGCATTTCTTTTAACAGACAACAATTGATTGCACCACTGAAGCAAGATGACATCAAATTTAATTATAGTAGTGAGACTTAGACTTGAAAAATTAGTGAGGAAGGTTTTCTAGGCATTTCGAATTACTAGACTCCCTTGTATTGCAATTAACAGTGCAAAAATAATTATGCTACTTCTGAAATATCATTTATGATATCGAGTTTTTAAGTAAGTAAGAAAACACCGCTTGCTATAATCTATCTTCAGGTAGGCTTAATGATCGTAGATTTGGGCTATAATCAGCCGCCAGCAATCGAAAAAGATCCATTTTGGGATGGACCTGTAGAACCACTTTACACACAGCAATCAATGGTACTTGAGCGGCGAAAAAGTAGTATCACTGGTTCCATCGCACACGTTAGGTTCTTGATTTCCTATCGCATTGATATCATAAACTTTTTGGACAGTTCATGAAGTCATCCTGTTTATTACTGCAATAATTACAATTAAATTTCAAAGTTTAGTACCACTTATTGCTAATTTCTATAAAATTTTTTTATTAATAACTGTTGCTAACCTGCCAATGCCTCAAGATAAACTTGCTAGCAACAAATTTCATCACATTTTTGAAGCTTAGTGCTACTTATTCACATAAATCTTACACTGTACTATAAATAATAGTTTCTAAATTGCAAAATACTCGATTCAATAAATTACCGCATTTAATCTTGTAGAAATTTTGTAAGATTCTGATTATCTGTTTGGCAACACTTGAGATTCTGAAGTACAAAGATTACTTCAAACAATAAAATAATTTGAATTTATTTTTTAATGATACTTGATAATGATGCACTCTCAGGTTATCACAAGATAAAGCGATTCAGATGATGCCATTACCGCATAATATGGATCCGCCAAGGAGTGCACTGGATTATTTGTTAAAAGCAACTTCATGGACTAGGTTCATTAACTTTCTTTTTTTTTGTTTTTCATTCCTCTTCTTCCAGAAATTTCATCATTAAAATACTAAGAATTAGCATACAATTTTTAGATCTGCAAATGAGACAGAAAATTCTAATGATAAAGAAACAACAAGAAGTGATCAAAATGCAATAGATTCTCAAATCGTGGACACATTAGCTCATTCACGACGACGATTTAGCTTAGGTATGATATTCAAGGTATCCGATCCCCACTTTAAATTTTAAGAAATTGTTGAGTAATGAAAATTGCTAAGCTGAATATTAATTAGTTGTATGGATTACTGATTTTCGTTAATCATAATCAATGTGGAATGTTTTTTTAGGCGATTATTGGCATTTGCCGTTTCGTTCTACACTATCTGCCCGTACATCACATGATTCGATAAACATTATCACTGAACCTCATCACATTCTGGAAGATGTCACTGAAGAGAATGAGGATACCGTACATTCACGAAGACTGCAGTCACAATTAAGCCATCCTCAAATACCATTTCCTATATCATTTCCTACCGAAAATAAAGTAACTAAGGAAGTTCCAAAGACACCAGAGGAAACTGCCAATAAAATTCTGAAAGGTATAGATTTTTTTAAAGTACGAAGCAAATAAGTAATTGTCAAGGAAAAAAAGAACAAATAAAAAAGGAAAAAACAATAAATTGATCAAACAGGAAGCCAATTGAATGATTACTTTTCTGCTTCTAAAGAGGAATTTGTATGTTATTCCAAAATTAATTTAAATAACTTTAAAAATAATGAATATAATTAAGGATTTTGATGGTAGCTTCAAAGAAAATTTTCCTGCTGGGGATTGGCTATAGCAATAGCCATCTTAGTAAAATCATATCAGCTTTGTATTCATCAGTTAAAGAGATAATATCATTTATTTACAGAAACCAATTCACAAATTTTTATGGTCACTGGATTTAATGGGGAAGATTTGATGATACCTGAAACGGATTTTAAAGATGATGATAAGGAAGACAGTGATAAAAGTAATAAATGATGAAGCAATATTGATAATCTTCATCAATCCTGGGAATTAATTACTTCATCTGGCATTTGAAGGGCATTGCAAATTAGTTTTGATGTATTACTACATAAAACGCTTGTCTTAGAAATCTTGGGAGCTTATTAGAATTATTAACTTTTCTCCTAGTAGTTATCCCCTATTTTCGTTAAACATTCTTGATAGGTACATCACAAAATCAGTGAGTTTATCTGTGTAAGTAAATGTTTTGAAATATATTAAGTAATGTGCTAGTGTTTTAAAGTGACAATAGTGTTAGAATTTCAAAAAAAAAAAAAAAAAATGAAATTCTAGCATTTTGATATTATAATCAAAACGAAATGTTGGTGATTTAAAATAATTAATTGTTAATCGTGTAATATATTTTCTTAATAATAAAAAGGTTTTTAATTTTTTTTTTTTTTTTTTTTGTGGTAAATTTTTAACGGAAATGATAACTTTATTAGCATTCCAGGAGTAATATAATCTTTACAATATTGTAATATTTGAAATTCACTGTAACAAGTCCTTTTCACTGTGTTATTTAGAAGAACTTCAACAACAACAAATTCTTCAAAGAAGCTTTTTTTTGATTAGATAAATTGACTGCATTTGGCTATTAAATCCTATTAGCAACTCATTCAGGTGTGACGGTATGAGCTGTCTAACCGTTTTATGACATATCTGACTAATTAAATTTATCCATAATTCGACTACTGAATATTTAATTTGCTTGAATCTTATAGGTAGAAGACATGCACCTATTATTACTCTTAATGATGGGCATTTTACACTTAATAAGGGATCCAATTAATTTATTCACAAAAATATGATGTAATCAAGATGCGATGCATGATAATTTGTAGTCTGTGTCTGATATAACTTTTTGATTTGTGATTGAAATTATCATCTTAATTTATAATAAACAGTGTGTAATAAATTCTACAAAAATATTCTACTAATTAATTACCAAGAAGTATCTTGTTGATATTAGACACTTGCTATGTCTAATATATGATATGATTATATCAAATGCTACAATTAATTATTTCCTCTTGTCCGTCAATAACCTAATTTCATTGGTAGCATTTAGTGAACTAGCTTATAATTTCTACTCTTCTTTCAAGCTCAATCAAACATTTAATTCTAGCAAAAATTCTATTTCTTTTCCACGATTTATACAACAAGAAAAATTCATACCAAAATGAAATGTAACACAAAAAAGATTAGAATTCGTCGTTAAGCAACATTACTTTCTTCGTTTAATTTTCTCCTTTTCTTTTGCTCTCTTGTTTTATTGAGTTAAACTAAAAGTGCTAAAAAAGTTGCTACTAATCTTTAAGTTCAAAAAAATTCAGTATTTATCACTTTTCTAAATCTGTCTTTTATTTTCAGTTTCATGGTGCCAATGTAAATGCTTGTGTAACTCAATCTTTTTTTTACGATCAATTCACATCCCCATGCAAATCTTGACAAATCGTTGCTTTCCCATTTCTTCCTGGATAATTTCAAATGGATGAAATTCTGAAAAAAAAAAGAAGGAAAGCTAATTGTGCAAGGCTTACAGCTAAGGCAATGAATTATTGAAGCTCGAATCAGTTATAATTAATGCTTTTCTGTCTACAGCATATTTCGCCGACTTTTTCATCAAAGTTCGCTTACATCAACAAATTTATGAGTTTTTTTTTTATGAATGCCATGTTGCACAGTCCATCCTGACATTTTGTTCTGACTTCATATTATATTAGCATTCATTTTTTTTTTTTTGTATCTTCTGATTACCATTCATTCATTCCTTCGTTTCTTGTGGTTGTCATTTATTGTTCTACTTGTTATTATTGCTATTTATTACAATTATTTCAGACTTTCTTTCATTACATTCAATAAATTTTCTCTCACATTTGGTGAAAAAGAGAATTGATTAATGATAATAATTATCTTCCAATATGACTGGAACAATCACAGCACAGATTGTTGCTATGATTAAGACTATATAAGAATTATTTCAATAACAGTAGGTGTTAAAAATTTCACCTTAATAAAATTTAAAAATGATATTAATATAAATTTAAGAAGCCTCAAATTGGCCTATTTGTTGTGGCATTTGTGAGGTTTAATTCATGGACTATCAGCTCCGATCATATTATTCTTCAAGATATTTTCCATCACAAAATTTTCCCCAAGCAAGAGTGTTAAGTAAAACCTAAGTTACGAATAACATTATTTCCAACTAATGGCTAGCTGGGATGTGATCGTTGCAGGTCGTCTCTGAAGTGCTTTTTGCGGAGTTGGTTTTCTTAATGGACGGATGTTCTTCGGACTGCAGGAGGTATACTATATCCTGATGTTGTGGTTCGTTGCTTGGTCCACCATGACCCTCGGGAGTTCTCGGTAGGATGCAAGGAGCTTTCATAGAATTGGGTGGGACACTTTCCGTCCTCGACAATATAATAAGTTACAAATGACAAATGTATTGTTTATTTGAAAATTTTTTCTTAATTCAGTTATATTTTTCAGTCGATTTTTACTTCTGTGACACGTGAGCTTATCAGTTCTCAGACATACTTTTGTTTTGTCTCAAGCCACTTGACTTAGTTCTGTTGCTTTGTGAAACAAGACAAGAATATATATGTCATCGGAGCGGTTGTTTTTGTAATTCGGACACCATTTTCATTTTTGATAAATATTATTACTCGTAATAATATTTTCAGTCATGTAATAAAACTTCACATTTCATATCAAATTTACTAGTGCTGAGTGATATGTAATATAGTGATCAGCTAACATATAGCGTACTTGTACATGTGTGTTATGTCTTATGTTACTTATCTATAAGAGTCTTCAGCGAACTTACTGCTTGAATTTTTCGGTGAATTCGTGTAAACGTATATTTTTATGCTTGTGTCAGCTACAGAAAAAGTCTTTTTGAGTACTAAGGTTTTTTTTTCAGTTAAAAAGGAACTGTGGATTCATAATGATGTTTTATGAAAATATTTCTTCTAAATTTAATTTCATCAAAAATCAAAATATATAGTTGGATGGATGACTAGTTTATATTTCTCAGCAGTATTTAATATCATGTTTTTCCTTAAACCCTTTCCTTCCGTGTATTTGATTTAATTAAATGTTTCAATAACGAACATATTCCTTTTTTGCTTTTTCTTTAGGTTCAAACTTCAGGATATTACTAACAAACAAATTGATTTTAATTTACCGGAGCAACTTTCTCGTTTCGTATATTTCATCTTTTTTCAATCATCAATATTTACTTACAAGCTGGGAACTATGGAACAATGATTACAACATACTTAGTTTAATTATTGATTGCTCAATCCCTTCTGTTTTTGATTCAAAGTAAAGGATATCAGTCATCAACATGGCTCGTACTCCTGTAAGGTTGAATGTTTATGATATGGTAAGCTTCCTTTATCACCTTGTTGAAATCACTTTCCTTTTTACCATCAGTGGCACCATATATGGTTGTTAAAGATTGTTAAGAAAAATGGTGCTCATTACGACGAATAAAGCTTAATACTGTTAGTGATGAGTATGGTATTTACTAAGACTTTTAATAGAAACATCGCATTACATGTATCTTTCATGTATTATATGTATCTTTCTCACCTTTTCCTATAAATTCAAGTATGTAACAATTTGAATTTTATTTCTCTGAATATAAACTATTTTAGTATTGGTTGAACGATTATGCTTCTACTCTTGGATTTGGAGTATATCATACAGGCATTGAAGTATACGGTGTTGGTAAGTTCTGCTTAGGTTTTGGATTATATTATCTTGTATCCTAATTTTTCAGTCAAATAATTTCGTGACAAAAAATTCAATTTTATTAACTGATCCACTCGAAAAAGAAGTTCAAGACATTGCTTTTTTTTCCTTGTTTTCATTTCAGAATATACTTACGGTGGTCATCCTTTTTCATTTTCTGGAATCTTTGAAAACTCACCGAAAGATGCAGAAGAGTTAGGCGAAAATTTCAAATTTAAGTAAGTCAGTGACGATTTCGTTTTTGTTTGAAATCTACGTCTTGTGACTGCCAGCCTTTTTTCAACCATATTAACATATCTAGTTGGAGTTCTTGATAAAATTTCTAACTGAATATGTTCAGGGAAAGTATCCTTATTGGAGAGACTGACTTCACTGCTGCTGACATACGACATCTTATCCAGATGTTAGGAGGTGAATATAGAGGAGACAAATATCACTTAATTTCAAAAAATTGCAACCATTTCACGGCTGCTCTAGCTAAGGTATGCGAGAAGTGATTCAATTTTTTTAAATGATAACATTGCGAAATAACTTAAGGTTATCAATAAACTACTCGAGGTTTTATATAAGATAGAAATTGGAGGTCTTGAATCAAAAACCATGGTTTAAGGAGCATTTGTAAGAATGGCTACCGTTTGATAAAAAAGTGTAATATTTTCAATCTTGATTTCCTTAGTTCGATGTAGCGTGAGGTTTTTGTATTCGGTCACTGTCTGAATTTAATCTTATATTTTTCTATGTTGCTTGAACTTCTAGATAATTGAGTAATCTGTAGTTTTATGGTCAGAGATGTTTTTTTATTTTCAGACACTAACCGGGAAAGATATACCATCGTGGATAAATCGGCTTGCTACTGTTTCAAGTTCGATACCGTTTTTGGAGCGCTGTTTACCGCGTGAATGGTTGACACCAGTTGCTTTGCAGCAAAGTTTGGAAGAGAGACGAAGAAGTGGGGATTACACTTCAGCATGTATTGAGCGTGATCAGGAAGCAGCTGAACAATCAAGCAGCAGCTGCAATGGAAGGCGTGCCAGCTTACCTCTTAGTGGCAGCATCGGTCAGCTGTCTTCTTGCATGCTTTAAATTGCTTTTACACAAAAGTTTGTAGAATAGCTGCGAAAGACGATAGTTTTTTTTCCTGGGAAATTCAAGCTCCAAATGCTGACCACAAATCGAGGTGCTGCTTAGCCTCATGCTATATATGCTGCACTAAGTACAAAAAAATTTTGTTAGTGTATTGTACATAATAGGACTTCTGTCATCGTGTTTGTGTTCCTTACTACAACTCAATAATATTATATCAAGTTGTAGACAGTTTATAGTTCATTTCCTCCCACTTTTATTCTTTTCAATCCAAAAGTTTTTTTTCTTCGTTATCTTGTCAGTTCAAGGTTATAGTTACAAAGACGTGTGTACTTCATTAATAACCTATGAATTTATTTTATTGTAAGGCGTGCTGTTGACACTATGTGATGGTTGCGAACGAATTTAAGCATCAGATTAGCTGATATTTCTAAATACGATTGTTCCTCGTGAAATTCGTGTTTCAATGAATAGGTTTTAAATGAACTGCTTTTGCAGTAGTGAGTAGTCATCATGTGTGACATAGTGTATCACTTTTATTCATCATCGTGTTTACTGGTGCTATCAGTATTAATGCATGAATTATTTCCTAAAAGTTAGCGGATTTTAATTTCAAATTACTTTTTAAATATAAATATTACAGGAGCAAAATTGTCAAATTTAACGACAAATTGTTCAGCCTCAACAAATCTTCTGAACACTTCAACAGAAGTGGTCCGCTCCTTAAGTCCGGTGCCACATTTATCAAAAATTTGGAATTCAATCAAGAATTTTACTACTGACAGTACGCAATCAGCAACAGCTATTTCTTCATCTTCTTCTAGCTCTCGATCAGTTCGTGGAAAATAAGGGCAAATAATTACTCTTTATTGGCATCCATTTGAAAGCCTTACAATAAAAAAAAAATATACCACTTTTTTCCTTTATCTAATGAATTTATGCATAACTTTTTTTGCAGCTGTGGTACTGCGTTGACTTCTGCTGCGGAAATACATATTTGTTTTACTAGTTCTTTTAAGCATGTTATGAGATATGAAATGAAGTATTTCAGATTAGGTCTCACTCTTAGTTTACATGTTTGGAAGTTACATCCATCCTTTAGACTAGAAAGTCCGTCTTAGGTTTATATAGCATATCGTTAATGCTTTTACCTGCATTACTTTATCTTCATTTCTTTTTTTACCAGAAGTTCTACTTTTTGCTCCGTTTAATTTTCCTTGTAAAGTCAAACTATGAATTATTTCAGTTCTTCGAATGTTACTGCTTTCATGCAGTGCCTTTCAGTTTTGCCTTAATTTGTTTCTTTATAATTTTCAACTTCCTGTCTTTTTATTTTATTAATAAACCAGCACGATTTCCAGTGGATCATATTTTCCCGGAACGTAAACTTTTCCTAAAGTAAAAATACTTTTTTTTTTGGTGATCAGCAATAAAAATAGAATTCTTGATTTCTCTGAATTTGCTTTGTGAATTGCTGTTTCACTCATCTCTATAATTATAAGATTTTTTCCGATTCACTGTGCTATTGTGCTGTTCTTGATCCACTTCTTTTCCCTTCCAATTTGGTTGAATTAAATATATTATTTTGATGTACTGAACATAATTGCTAGATCCTCCAGTTCATTGCCTCTTCGTCCATTTGTTTTGTTTTCTCTGCTCTCATTACAAAAAATTCTTAGATTTTGTGAATTATTTCATTTTACCTTCTTCATACAAATTTCTTCAAACTATTTAAAATTTTGTATTTCTTGCATCTGCTGAAATTTTTCAAATTCGATTTTGAAGTTCCAAAGCAGATATAAGTATTTCGGGCTTTATTTGTAGTGATTTTAATTGGAAGAAATTATACAATAGTGTTTCCACTAATTGTTATGCTGCAAATTATTGAAAGGGCAGTAGTGCAGTCGTTTATATACTAATTTTTGCATGACAACGGAAGGGTGTAAATTAAATCGAGAGTTTCCATTCAGTTATCACTTCTAAAAAATTTATTTTTTCTCATATGTATAAAAAAGCAAGGATTGAATTAAACTGATGAGATGGTGGAAATCTGTCGGAAATATATGAACCTGCTATTATGTGAACATATCAGAGCATAATATGGCTTAGTTTTGGTTTTGGAAGAGAATTCATAAAAAGAACTCAGTCTTTTTAAAATAATCTTATCCATGAGTATTTAAATGTGTATATGTATTTTTTATACTGTGCCACTGCAATGTATGTCAAATGCCTTATATAAAAAAATTCCATTCTCTTTTTATGCCTACATTGAGTTAGAGATAAATACCTTTGTCCTTCAAGCGATCCCAGTAGACAGGCGAATAAATGACGATATAAGTCTGAAGCATTTCCTCTCGAAACTTTTCAAAATACTCCTGGCCCTTAATTCGTGCGGAGATAGGGATTGAACTTGGGATGAGTGAATTTTATGCAGTTTTTAAAAACGAAATGAACACCCGTGGATTGTATTGCAGTTTGTTGTCTTCAGGAAAATCGTTCAGTATTTGTTGCTTTACTCTTAAATTAAACAAATTACGAATCACTACTATTACATCCGTGCATAGTGTGGTAATTGAAGTTTCGCTCTCTACAGCTTGGAAGCTTATTGATTAGGACTATAGAGGAGATGAAGAGACCATAGGTACTGATGAATGGTCACATAAAGGGCTTCTGATAAAATTTTATTATCGATAATCATCTTCAATTCTGTTTACTATGAAATTTTTACACTTGTAATGGATTTAAACTCTCTGAAAAGTAAATAAAATTAGTGATATGGGGTAGGAATTTTATAATTATGTATAAATTTGCTCAATTGCTTGAATTTGCATAATATCATCATCACGAAAGAAGCAGTTTCAACGTGGCTGAGATAATGCATATGTGTGACTCACTGAATTTCAGATTTAATTTCACTGTTTCAGTATTGTCAGGTGCTGCCAACACTTTGTTCGAATGTTCTCGTAAAATGATTGTCACAGGACGTTGTGTTGAACAATGTGATCGAAATTTTGAACAGTTTGGCTATTTCGAACCTGCATTACACTATCTTGTTGGTGTTGTTGCTGGTAAACTATCATTAATATCTCTCAAATGTTTAATCTTGCTTAGAGATATCTTATTCATCGGAATAGTTGACTTGCTAAGGTTTGATTTTGCAACGAAACAATTTTGGAATTATATTTACATTTTTTTCACACTTTATGATTTGCACTACTTATATCAGGAACTTTTAGTTTTAAGCATAGAATTCCAATAAATCGAAGAAAGCTGGTGATAAAACTGGTAGTGAAAAAGTTTCCATTTGCCTTGTTTTTTTTTTTGGATTTATCAGAAAAATGAGTGTGCAATTTTTTTATGTGGACTTTTTAATATAATCACATGATTATTGCTATAATAAGACTTTAAAGGAGCAACCGGTGTGATAACGGGTCACCCGTTGGATACGGTTAGAATACGACAACAAACCGAATCTCAAAGCTTATATCGATGTTGTGCATCAATTATACAAAATGAAGGCACTTTGGGTTTTTTTAAAGGTAAAAATTTGCTTCTGCAAACAACTTTTAACAGATACTGTTATACTTCTCTGATTCTTTTCTAAATAATTGTTGCGTAAAAAATGTCATTCCTACATGGCTAAATATTTTTATCATTTTGAAATTTTCGATTCCTTTTCAAAATGATAGAAATACACTTTTGCGTCAAATTTAATATTTTTCAAATAAAATTTCTTTTCAGGTGAAATGAACAAATGGGTAGGGAAAAAGTGAGGGAATCAGTATAGAAACTAAATACAGTAGGGTGGAAGGAAACTATCCTTATCATCTGATATCATCATGCTTAAAATTGGATTCTAGTCGTAAGAAGCTCTAAAATCAGGCAAGCACTTGTTCCAACCTAACAGTGCATCATTTTATGAGGATTTATTTAAGGACATAACTTTGTTTCAAATATACTGCAATCCTGGCAGTATACTTAAACACCCTTAAATATATCTTTGAAAAACTTACTTATGCACAAACAAATCCGAAATCTGTTTATATGCATCCTGTAAATGATTTCCAGGAATGTCAAGTCCATTGATAAGTTTCACAGCAATTCATGCTATAGCATTCGGTGTCTATGGTAATACTATGAAACTTTTCGAAAGTAATCACAATTTATTGGGATCATTCGTTGCTGGTAATGCAGCTGGTATTGCACAGTGTAGTATATGCACTCCTGCGGATTTACTTAAGATAAAATTGCAGCTACAAGTATCTTATTAATTAAATAATTCTCAAAAGAAAAAAGCAATTTCTGAAAAAAAAACATGACTGCTGAAGTAAATTCGATGATTCTGAACTGCATGGAGATGAATAATTTCTGAACTTAACACATTTACCGCTAATTTTTCTCTCCGAAGATACTCGTTAACATTTCCTTATGGAATGAATTAGCTTGTCACTATCGAAATTCTTCTCTTTGTCCTGTAATATATCATCAGAATTCAATTTCATCTTTTTAGAGAAACAAAAAACAAGGATTATATACCTCATCATATGACTGTGCTCGCAAAATGATAAAACAGCGCGGATTTTTGTCGATATTTAAGTAAGTCACAAGTTTGCTTAGTGAAAGATACTGGTTATTGATTTGTTTTTGCTAGTAGTTATTAATTAATTTTGCTTTAAATTATTGAAATTTAAGGGGTACATGGATTACGATCGCTCGTGATGGTCCCGGTTATGGAATGTGGTTCGTTACTTATGAATTCTGTACGCAGAAATTAAGCAAGGATGGTACTGCTCCTTCATTAACCACGTGGCAGTTACTCTTGGCTGGAGGTTAGACTAATGGTTATTGTTATTTTAGTTACAGTTCGCAGGGAAAGACAAGACAGCAGCTATTCGACTTGGACTAAGCAACCAATATGTCTCCTTTATAGTTATTCTATAATTTCTAACAGTTTACGACAATAATTTAATCATCTTAAGCATTTCAGGCGTTGCAGGTGTCATTTCGTGGATATGTAACTACCCTCTGGATGTGATAAAAACTAGATTTCAAGCTGATGACAATTTCCATTCATACAAACAAGTTTGTCAGGATATTATGAGAACTGGTGGCACCAAAAGTTTCTTCGCAGGCATTTCTGCTACGATTCTACGGTATATCTAATTTCAATATTTTCAGATACGACGGCTCTGTGCTTAATTAAGACTAACAGGACCATCAGAAATGATGTTGTCAAAATCCCAACGAGTTTTTTTGAGATTTTTAGATTTGGAATTTTGATTTTGCAGTATACTATGACTAGGTAACTATTAACCTATTAAGGTTAGACATGCACTGGTTACCTAGTCACATGTTTTTTTATACATACACATGATAGGTTCAATAGCATTACTGTACCTGCAAATTTTTCAGAATAAAAAGCTTCGAAAATCAAATACTTATGTTAGTTTGTACTTACGGTTGTTTTCATGGGAACTTTCATAACCAGATTTGTGTATCTCTTTCTCATTCTCTTTTCACGTCATTATTCTTTTATTTTTAGTGCAATACCAGCAAATGCATTCATATTCTTTGCTGCCGAATGGTCCTACCGTATGCTAAATACAATCAGTGGATGGAATTTTCAGAAGAAGTCTTAAGGTTGAAATGAAAAGTAAAGGAAATGCATCATTTCCTTTCTGAATAGATCATTAATTTAATTGTATAAAGTATATTTTAACTACCACTTTAATATCATCAGTTTGTGTTCTCATATATTGCAGTAACTGCATCAGGCTATAAACCTTTTGAGATGAGTACCGTCGTAAATGTTCACGGATTATAATATGACTGACGGAAACTAGTTTGAACAGTACTGATATTGTAGCTATTCTGTATCACAACCGGAACACATTTCAACCTATGCAAGCCATCTTTTCATTTCATTTATACCATATATATCAAAACAAAGTAACTACTTGTTGAGTACTTATAGTAATAAGCTTTTTTGCTTAATGAGTCTTGAATTTCTGCTAAATTTAAGGGACATGAAGCAGTGAAGCATCTCAATCGATACTGATCAAATGAGGTCACTGCTTATGCAGTTTATAATCCCAAAAAATTTACTAGAACATTAGTGTCAGTCTTTCACTTTTCTTGCCTACTCATTGAATTTTGTCAATGGAACTATTATCATACAATTTTTATCCAACTTTATGATAATTTAATGATAAATATCATTCTGTGTGCTTGTAATGACGTGGGCGAGATGGCCGAGCGGTCTAAGGCGCTGGTTTAAGGCACCAGTCTCTTCGGAGGCGTGGGTTCGAATCCCACTCTCGTCAGCGTTGTGGAACAAATTTTGTTTGAAAATCAATAAGTAACAATGTTGGTGAATTCTCGTTGACTACTATCGAGCAATGTAACTCCCAGACTTCTTCCACCTGTTTTATTAATGTCGTGAACATGCATTTCCTTACTTTACACTGACAATCTGACTAGAAATTTTGCCTTTTTTTTTTGTCAAGCAGAAAATCTAACTAATAAAGAAATATTATAGGTCCCAAACAATTGAAAAGAGACCGAAATGCAGATTTCGGATAAGACAATAGTATCCAGAACGGATGGTTTTAGATAATATTTCCTGGTTTTTAAGAAAGAATAGTTTGATCAAATTCTACCAGCACTGCGATAATTTGAAAATAAGGATAATCGAATGTAATAAGAATGGCAACAGAACTGATAATCAAAAATATCAAGAGATCTAAATAACTATAATGAATGGAGCTATTTATTTTAAAATTATGATATTGTTACCAGAAATCTTCATAATCACTCTAAGAATTTTTTACAACAAATCAGAAGTTTATAGACATTTGATAGATAAACTGACGTAAGTGTATGTAGTACTACTGAATTACATTGTGGGTACTGCTGGATTACAGTGTTCTAAGTTATTCCACATCACACCGTACGATGAATATGATCTCTTATCAGGCTATTACCTCGAAGCAGATAATTACACTAGGGTAATTTTTTCTGACCATTTACAGTGAGTTTCTTCAGTTCGGCTCTCAACATCAATTCCATTTCATAGCCAAATCGAATCTGATTAGAAATAAATTGCGCCAATATGCTCCAGGAACTGATACTAGCCGAAACCTGTGATTGATTATTTCAATGTGCATTTAATTTTTCCATTTTCCTGGATGGCTAATGGATCTTTTATAATATTCCATCATCCCATTTTTAATTTTAAAATGGAGTAGTTGTCGCATGTAAAACACCAGAAACGATATCAAAAATATGTTACAAACTAAGGCAGCCAATTAATTTCTAGCTACATAAATATCATTTATTTTAGCTCTAAAACAATAATAGATAGGCCTATACCTCATCAAACAAACTCCTCGAATTGCACCTTTCATTTTCCAACAATGCATCGTCAACTGTTAAGTTTCTCTTCCAGGCTATAATTTACATACAGAAATAATTTAGGCAGCAATTTAAGATTTGCAGAATTATGAAGAAAGATTGAAAAGTGAAACCTTTCATTTGTTGCTTATTTAGGAATTCCTTGGCTGTGGTTGTAATGGCTGCTGAGAGTCGATCCCAGTAGCTATGAGGAATGCAGGTATTTAAGGCTCCGTCCATATCTTCCTGGTTTACGTAAGCTGCTCCAAATTCTTGCAACCGATCAGCTGCTACGATTGGTTCTACCAAATTTCGCATAGATTGTGACAGAGCATGAATGAAGCGCTGCAACAACATCTATCATTCGTATCCGTGTTGTGCTCCTCGAAAAGTTTCATGAAGTTCATAAACAACAACAGGAAAAAAAAATCATGATTCTCGGTTACTTTTACGAGAAAATTTCGAACTTCAAGCCTTTCTTTAGCAATGATTTTCAACAAGAAATAATATTTGCAATTCATTTCATCAGTTAAAATGCATAACGTTGACAATTATTCTGTCAACACTCTTTTAAAAATATTAAACTTTTGACTAGTTTCAGTAATCTTGACTGAGAATAAAAATACTAAAATCAATTTTACTAGAAAATTTCATGGAAATAAAAGTTGAATTTGGCTGTTAATATTAAAATTGAAAAAGAAAAAGCAAA
>PQVD01002798.1:0-14655 GCA_003012265.1 Setaria equina
GTAAATGCACGTCTACACAGTTGCGAGCGTATACTTACACCTGCTAAGAATTTAGGAGAAACGCACGCAGACGACTGACCGTAGCAGTGATGTCTTTCGTCACTGAATACAAGTGGGGCGAGCATAGGAGCGTCTTCTCCTGATCACTGTGTCAAAGTTGCACATGGTTAGCAGGAAGTCCCAAGATGCAATGATTATCGTCCCCCACAAATCTGGTTCGGTTGAGCAAATAATATAGAGCTGGATGAATTTTACAAAGAACAAGAAAGGAAATGGTATTACTGATTTTCGTCTCTCTCACTCTCCGCAAATCATTTGCTCTATAACTTCTTTTTTATTTTACTCTCGTCCTCTTTGCTGTTATGCTTTCTTATAATTCTAGCAAAAAAACTAGCAAATTGAGCACAGGCCTAATCGTTGTTTTTTTTCTTTTTTCTTTTTTTTTTTTTTTAGAGACTGTTAGTATTTGTACTGTTGTAGTTTCTTTTTTCTCTTTTTGTTGCTTTTTTTCTATAGGCAAATTGTACTTTGCAAGATTTCATTATCTTTTATAGAAATGTAACATTCCTCTTGTCTCCTTCTTTCACACGCTGTCTTTTGTTTTCCAAATTCAAATTCAAACATGTGACTGGTTATTGTTTCTCAATTTTCATCGTGACAACAGGGAATTGAGAAAATCTGGTGCAACTGTCGCTTCTATCGATTTTCGTTACGTACGTGATCTGTAGACTTCCGTATCCATCAGTTTATGTAATCCGTGAATTTTCATACCCACGACTTCCATCTCCATGAATTTTTTTAGAATAAGTTTCATTAAGTTTGCATTAAAACGTGAAGATTTCATTTATATTAACTGCAGGAGGAAGTGATATGTTTGTATGGATTGTAAATGGTTACGAGACCTCATTTTTCAGCACAAAAGAAATGATGTCAACAAGTTACGAATAGGTTAGCATTTAGTTATTCCTAAGAACATTTCAGATTTCTCTGCTTCTCCCTTATTTGTAATTAACTATATTATTGATATCCTATACCTGAATGGTTTCAATCATAAAATATATCATCATGTATAGGTATTCTGTTTTCTTACGTAATTTACACCTTGCATTTTTAAGTTGCTTGTCAATAATTTCTGTTTTTATTTCAGTTTATTTAGTTTTTAAATCAGTTATTTGCATATTTAGTACGAGTTTTATCATAACATACTTTATATATCTGCAAATGGCCTAAAGTAAAGTACTGGGTGTTTTGTGCAAAACGAGAGTTGCGTTATGTAGGTAACTAAACCCTATAGTCTAAATGGTCAATAACTACGCCTATTTAAATGAATGCTTTGCTGGTTATCATTCTGATAATATTCCATGACAGCATCATTTCCGTCCGATTGTGTAGCTTAGAATTTATGCAAAAATTGGTAAATTTCATATTTTTTGATATCATTTTCATATAAAATCTTTCTTTTTATTTAAGGTGCTTTTGTTTTCTTTTCCCTTTTCTCATATTTAACTTTCATCTTTTCTTCTTTGTTAAAAGCTGCATTGTCAAAACCACGATTCGACAATTCTTTATGGATTTTCGACCCATGATGGGCCATCTTTTCTCCTTATAAAGTCTTCATAAAGGATTTTAGAAACTTGATTATTGTGTTTAGGCCGGGTGAAGTTATAAAATTTCATGTCAGTAATATGTCTGAAATTTAGCTGCTTAGACACCGAAAAATATGGTGAAATGGTTGCTCCTAATATTTCACAAGATAGCTTATAACTGTAGCTCGTTTTTTTTACTTCTTCAAAGTTATAAATCATTTCAGTACTTCTTTGATCGTCAGTCATTTTTCCCTCGTCTAACAGTTGTTTCCACTCAATCATTCAGTAAAATGTTTTGCTTTGACTTTAGGATGATGATATTTGCCGGGTTGAAATTCAACTTATTTTGATTTATTCAAATAATTCTTAGTATCTCTTTATTCTTCCAAATTGTTCGTTCTTCAAATATTTCAGGTCTTAACCCCTCCTCAACCATTCGCTTATTTGCTTATTACTAAGACATCACAAATTCTGCTCGGTATTTTTGTGCTGGATTTTTTTTTTAATCACCTTATTTTTTGCTTATTTTCTCCATATCATAAACCACTGTGGAATTATACAGGGAAAAAATGTGTACGATATTTCCAAACACCAGCGTTATCTTCAGATTTTGATATAGCTTTTCATCGTAATTCTTGACAAAAGAAGACAGGTGCTCTCTCTTGAAAAATTTTAAATGGAGTAGGTATATTTGAAATTATTGGATACGATAGAGAGCTCCGATTTTTTTTTAAATTTTTTCTGAGACATGAATTTTTCACGCTGCAGTAACCGCTTGGTGTTGAACTGGTCATCGAACATTAGTAAGATGTTTCATTCCTGGATTCTGGATGAAAATGAGGATGGTAGGGGAAAAATGTTTGAGAGATGTCGGACGGCAAAATAAAAAGTAAATGGCTGCCAGTACTATTCCAATTCTACCTCCTGCTTAAAAGAAGGATGAGTGTCTGCCTCACTTCTCCCATGAGATTGTATAAGTGGGAGACTGAAAATTCAAGTTATTTTATTCCAAAAAAAAAAAAAATTTAGCCCCTTTTTGTAGCTTCGGACCTATTTTAGAAATGCCTAACACAATACAACTTTATTCATTTACATAGAAAATTCTATGGAACAGTTACATTGCTAAAAAGGGGATTTTATTGAGTTTTATCAATCAGAAAAGGGGGTTGGCCCATGTGTTTAGGGAATGCATGAGTTTACTCACTTTCATTTTTGATTTTTTTGTTCATTTTACTTTTGATTATGTCGGCTAGTATACTGAATTTCCCTTGGTTTTTTTTTTTTTTGGACCTGTGTTGTAGGTTTCCAGTTTATAATTCTTTTTGTTTAATGCTACAGTTGGCATAATGACAACAATAATAATGAATGCAAATAAGCTTCATATTTTTCGGCTTACTCCATGTGATTGATCTCTGAATTTTAAGGCAGTTGTGCATTCTTAATGTAATGAGGACTTTTTTAACACCCTCTTAGCAACTTATATAGTTAATATACTAACTGTTGAGTGTCTGAATTCATTATATTCTTTATGTTAGAGTTTTATTCAGTGCTGGAAATAACTGGTCTTCTACAAAAGGGCTTTTTTGTAATTGTTAATAAAATAGAACGCTGTTGCAGAGCATTAATTGTACACTTTCCTAATCTAAAATTTATGGGTTTAAAGCTTTATAAATTAAAAAATCTTTTACTGATGGAATGTTTTATAATTTTCTTCAGCGGTACTTATCGATATTTTTCAGCTGCAGCTTGGAATTTGTAGCTTCTAGGTCTGTTATACTTCAAGCATAATTGTATTTCGAGGAAGTGGTAGAAATCCTATTATCGTTAAAATAAGTAGGAGCAAATGAGCAACTGAAATAAATGAATAAATAGCAGATCGTGTGAAATAAATGAGCTAACTGGATTTGCTTAATGTTGCAAAGTTGTCAATGATAAAGTCTGAACTTTCAAATGAAGCTAAGAAGTTGCTAGGAAAAAAAGCGAACCATATGTGATTTTAAAAAATCAGATGCTGTCTCAAATAAACGTCAAATCGAGGTGGTCATAAATTAACGAAACTTGTAAATGACTCGTATCAAAATTTAGGATAATGTTGGATGGTAAGCTATCACAAATTTCGACGGTTTAATTGTCTGTTTGTGATTTGTCAAAAAAAGTGAAGAAGATATCCAAGGTGCTTGTTTGAAAGATGAAATAACGATACAGTAACGATGCAGCAGCTGTGTAATATGCGAATGAATTTTTTCCTTTTGAAGAATGAGTCCATCTGGTATAATGATTGTAAAAAGAATATTGCATAAGAAAGGAGAATGATAGATGAAGGAGGAATGAAGAGATGGGGCTGTTCAGCAAGTGGATTCAATGCTGAATAGAAGAAAAGAAAGGAAAGAGTAACTGACCAGTTAGGGCTTAATGACCAGTTCAATAGTCTATAGATTTTGGCCTTGAATTTAGCTAAATTGAGGAAATGGATGAATGGAGTAGAAGAAAGGGAGGAAGAGAAATAAAGGAGAAAGAGAAGAGTTAATGGATCAGGAGGATAATTTTCATGTTTTTATACTCAAATTGGTAGCATTCGTTGCACACAACGATTTAGTTGCTAAATGTATGAGGGCTGTGCATATGGTGTAGCTGTGAGTTGTTGCAAACAGTAACCACTACTGGTATTGGTTCTCCAAGTTAATAATTAATGAACAATCGATTATTTAATTAATGATTTGTTCTACTGTAAGATGAAGCGTAAAGTCAACATTTCCTCATTTTACATGTTAAAAGATATTTTTCGCAGTGTTAATTCTGAATTATCTGTCCTATTATTCATCTTCTGAACTTTTCATGTTAGTGACATGGAGATATAGTTTAGAAGCTTGTTTAACTCGATATCCAATATTGATTGATGTAAATGAATTGATTCCTCATTTTCTTTCTGTTGTGGATATTGTTTTGAACTGTAAGATATTGAATATGAAGGTATCGCAGTTCTTTATTTGGCTTATCAGGAAAGTGGTCCATCAGGATAAAATAGATAAATTTTTTTTAACTTTTTTTTTCGAAAAAAATCTTTCCTATCTTAATTTATACTTTTTAAATATCTTTTTTTTTGAATTTGTTTTTTTATCAGAGTGAACTACTCTTCTAAATTTAAATTATAAATTTCTAAATTATAAATTTAAATACATAGGAAAGAAAAACGCAGGCGGAAGTGAACTACTCTTCTAATGAAAAAGCTTTTTGTTTTTTTTTTCCTTCCTGCCATTTTTCTTATTTCTTACTGTGATTTCTTCGAAGAATTCTTTCGGAATCAGTACTTTGGAGATCCTTTAAACAAATTACAGTTGGACAGAATTTTATCCCTGAAAACATGTTTTTCTTATTTTTCTCTATAATGAAACTCGTCAATTAGCCTTTTCGTAAAAGAAAATTTTTTTTACGGAATATTTCCTTATGAGAAATGCTACCATTTTTCTAAAGACAACTACAGTGTAGCGTAATCAGAACACTTATTGTAGAACATTTGTGGAGTATGTTTCACTTTTTCACTGGCATATGTTTCCCTTTATTCGCCTTAATCTTTGAATCTATTTAAATGAAAATATAGAACTATCTTCGACAGTAATTGTGAAGTAATCCAATGTGATAGTCTCCTTTAAAGTATTACAGGTAAGAGGAGAATTGTAATGTCGAAGGAAACTTACCAAATTTTATAAGAACAGGATGTAAAGGATTATTCTTAGAAGTTTTTGTTGTCTCAAATTTCTGAGAAATCCATAATTTCATCATTTGAGCACATGGCTATGTATCAAAAAAACCTTCTTTCAGTTCATGGAATCTGTTTAATGCATCAAGTGTCAAATAAACAGTAAATCGCATGAGGAAAATACTACTAAAGCAACCGACTAGGTATATAAATAGCATTTTAATTTATGCAAAATTATGCTTTCATTTTGCTGAAGTATGTAGCGGGAAAAATGAAATGAGAGGAAGTGTTGGAGGAGAAAGACAGGAAAATTTGGAAATTCTAGTGTAGATTAAGACTTTTTAAGATTTTATAGGTTATGGTATTTCAGACTAATAAGATATCTCAAAATAATTGGAGGAATAACTTTTTTATTTTGATGACTTTTCCATATTTTCTATTTATTAGGACGATGATTTTCATTTTAGATTACAATACAATTTTTAATAGATTGACATCCATATAATTTGATAATGCCTATGCGGAAATTCTCCATTGATTTACTATTTTTTAAACGTACCTATACGTTACTCAAAATAGTCTTCCCATTTTCACGATGTCGGATAGTGCCGAGTTCATTTCTTATTGCTATATGCGTTATCATTGTTTCGATTGCAGGTAATTTTTTACACTAGATATTAAGTTTCATTCGTATCTTTGAAAATATTCCGGACCAACATTAATTAGGAAAAAAGGAGCACTGATAATATTCATTTTTAATTGCCACAGATGCCACACGTATCAAATTGAAGTATTAGTGTCTTTTACAGTTAAACAGGAGAAGGAAAATTCATTTTTTGTTTGTATATTTGAAATTCAAATAATTAAAAAACAAAATTGATGCTTTTGACCTTGAATAAAAAATTGTATTTCTTTCAAGTATTAAATATTTTCTTTTTTTTAGATCAAGTGGCAACTTATTTCGTAGGTGTGTTACCGAGTGAATTTTATGTCGCTCTTGGCAGTCGTGATATTACAACATTTCGACTACTTACTGCGAAAGCAACCTTAATTATTTTATCGAAAGCTTCGGTAAGCATTTGTTGTGTGTGTTTTTTTTCCCTTTTTTTTTTTAGTTTATCAAGGTTGTCGGTTATTTTAACTGGTGTCTTATTAAATAGCTAGCAATTTTATTAAGCGATGCATAAAAATTTTGTGATCGTGTAAAGTTTGTCTCATCGAACTATGCTTTTCAAATTCTCAAAATACAAAATGTAATGTAAATTTGATGTTTCAGACGTTATCAGCAATTAAATATATGGCAGCGCAGTTATTTTTAAAATTTCGCGAAACTACCGGATTTACATTGCATCGGTTGTATTTCAAGCGACAGGGATATTATCGATTAAATGTTCTCGATGATAATTTTGATAATCCGTTTGTTTTTCTTTTCCTTCCTACATTTTTTTTTCTTACAGTTTCCTTATGATGAGTGATTGATTGGATTTAGCAGAATTTAACTAGTGATATGGTTTATAATTTTTCGTACTCTTTTGTTCTCATGAATGATCCTAGATCTCGCTCGAGTTTTATGCACTATAAACCCATGATTTTAACAATAAAGTTGATAATTTTTCGGAATATTTTTTTAAAAATGCTTTGTTTCTTAGTGACCAACGTATGACACAAGATGTTGAAAAAGCGACAAAGTTATTGGCGCAGGAATTGTTTGCACCCATTTTTATGGCACCTTTCATTATTGGGTATTATACTTTCTTAACATATGAGAGGTCAGTTCCCAATCATGTTATGTTTAGTTGATCTTCGAAGAAGGGCAGGTGAAGTAAGAAGTTAGGGCGTAAATTTTTGTCGTGAAAAATAATGCAAAAGTAGCAAAATATTCGCATTATCGGGTGACATTGAAGCTTATTGAATCTAGAAATGATGGCTTTCGGAGATACTTTTGACTGATAGTTTGATTTTTTTGTGCTTAAGAGAGCCAGTGAATTTCTAGACTTGATTTACACTTCAAAAGTTTTTGTTGGTTATCTTTTTTTGATAGAACAGTTTTTGTTTCCTCATTCATTTCTCATGGTTTTAATTTTATTTGCTATAAACTTTTTTAGCTCTGGCTACCTTGGACCGTTAACCATTTATGCGTATTTCACATTAGGCACTGTGATCAATCGACTTTTACTTTCTCCAATTGTGTTGTTGGTCAATGAACAAGAGAAGAAGGAAGGTGATTTCAGGTGAGTTGCTTGAAAGTTTGATGACTCCCAATTATGTTAGAGAGCAGATTAAAAACTGCGGAAATTACATGTGTATAATTTACTGATAAGGGAGGGTTTCTTGTTTTGTGGTTGGTAACTGTGGTGATCGGATTATAACATTGTATGTTTTTTCTTTTGAATGAATCGGATGATGCGTTTTTGTAGCAAGGTTTTAAAGAATTGCCATGTTAATCTCTAATAAGAAAAATGGACTTTAGAGAGATCAAATTCTGCTTACCAGTGATTACTTACATTTTAATCAGTTCTTCCCTTTTTAAGGTTGCGTCACGTTGAAGTTCGTACAAATGCCGAATCGATAGCTTTTTATCAATCCGGACTGATTGAAAATGTCATGACAAACAAAAAATTGAAGTCATTGATTAAAGTACAAAACAGGCTAGTCGAATGGCGTTTCGCATTAAGCTGTAAGTACAAACATATCTTTCTACAAGCATTTTTCATGTAACTATAACTCTCTAAATATATATATATATATGTTCACTAACTATTTAATCATTATTTCAGTAGCAACAAGTGCTTTTGATTATTTTGGTGGAACGTTAAGTTATTTGATTATATCAATCCCTATATTCCTTACTCATAATTATGATGAATTATCTGGTATAGAGCTTTCAGGTATCATCAGCCGAGTAAGTAGTCGTAAATTTACTTCTTTGCTTTGATAGGACAGATAATATTTCTGGTTTTGCGATCGATCCAAAACATTTGAGGAAAATTTAAATGAATAAAGATAATACTGACTGTTAAGTTGCATAATCCTTTTTGTTTTTATATTGAAAGTGATCTCAAGGAATAATTGAGGTTTCATTATAGAACGCATTTTATTATTTGTATCTCATCTACAGCTTCACTCGCTTAATTGCACTTTCCGAAGTGGTTGGAGATATGGCTGGTGTGACTCATCGGTAAGTTATTCTGTTTTATTGCCGGGATAATATTAACTATTATCTATTTAAACAGAGTTGTTGTAGAATAATTGGACTTTACGAAGAGCTGGTAAGATTGCATATCGATAGACTTGAAACGGATCGTCCACCGTCCACCGTTCCATCCTCTGTGGTAGTTATTGCTTCAGAAGATCCTGAAAAAACTAATGTTATTCCAGAGAAAAAGGTAAGTCTTGTAATTTTATTATTTCACTGAATCTTGCTTGTAAACGTTGTACCGGATAAATAATGCAGAGTAAGTCTTTTCATTTTATTAATTTTCTTTTAAAATATCAAACAAGATTATTGTGAAATACAGATTGAAGAACTATATGGTAAACAAGGCCACCTATTTGAGCTTGAACCAGATGATGAAGAAGTCGAATTTCTCTTACAACGGTGAGATTGTTTTTACATCGATAATTTTTTTTTTGTTGGTTGTCTGACGCTTTTCTTGAATTATAAAATCGAATATTGGAACAGTTGAATTTAGTTAGATCTTTATGTTTCTTTCTCTCAGTTTTACTCTATTAAGTGTCATTTCAGCACAGATGAAAGTCGTGATAAAGAAGATCCCGAATGGCTTGATGATGGCATTGCCATAACCCTCGATTCGGTTACAATTGCATTTCCAAATGATTCATCTACACCACTCGTTTCGAGTAATTTTTGACTTCTACTTATCTTGCTAGTTAAGTAGTAGTAGTAGTGATTGAAAAGGAAAAAAGCCTAAAAAAAAAAAAAATACTGGATTTGGTAAACTCAGTAAATCTCGAAATGATTTAAGTAAGCAAATGAAGCTTTTAATTTACTGCTGGGAAAATTTTCTTTTTCTTTTGAAAACTTAAAATTATTTTTAGATTTGTCATTGCAAATTGTTGAGGGAAAAAATTTACTAATAACTGGTGACGGCAGCATTGGAAAAACGTCTCTGTTGAGAGTATTAGCTGGACTTTGGAAATGTGTCACTGGTTAGTTACATGCTTTATCCACAAAGATAAAATACAAGATCAGTTTGACATCGTTGATTGTCCTTCATAAAAAGAACTTAACGAAACTGTTATTGGCACTTGCGTTTTTCCTCCTTATTTTACTAGTAGCCGCTGAATATTGCTTCAGAACAGCGTAAGTAAAAAGATGAATCATATATGAAGTGTTTGATTTTCAGGAAAACTAGAAAGACATTGGAAGATGAATCCGACGACATTATATTTTGTGCCACAGAAAACTTATTTCCCTAATGGTGGTTGTAGTTTGCGTCAGCAGTTGGTCTATCCGTTAAAAGCGTTATCTCTTGAAAAGGGTTCGTTGTAACTATCGCTGGAAAGTTCCGAAATCAGTATAAGATTTTCTGATTATAATTGCATCAAAATATCACTAAGGTCTTTATTTTAATTGAAGGTGGGACCTACTTGTCGATCAAAATTAGTTAAGTGGATTTCAGAAATATATTGGCTGTTCGTTCCATAGATTATCATCATGCAGGAAGTACTTCTGCTTTCAAAAGACAAATTTTCAGAAGCAGCTCGTTTGGCGCAAATTCTCGAATGGGTCAAATTGGAACATTTGTTACAAAGATGTAATGGTTTGGATACACCAGTGGAATGGGATTGGTAAGTAATTTTCAGTTCCATTTATGAGGATATTTCTTTGGTTATCTTAACAGGTCTGATATGAAATATCATATCTCTCGAAAAGAGTTCGTTGTGCTTAGTAATATGGAATTTTACGAAGCTCATTTTAACAGTTGGTTCTGATAGAAGTTTGGTTTATTCATACTGTATTCTCGATGATATAATTCTAATTTTACTGGTTTCGAGATTTCAGGTCGTTTTCGTTTTAATTTTTTTTTTCTGAATTTAGGTCTGAAACATTGTCTCCCGGTGAACTACAGAGGCTTTCAATAGGGCGGGTACTCTACCATCGACCGCGAATAGCATTTTTGGATGAAGCTACAAGTGCCATTGGTTTTGAAATGGAAATGTCGTTATATCGTTTAATGAAAGAGGTCTTTTATGAATTTTATAAATCTCACGGAAAGCTTTCATCATGAGAAAATATTTTTGTGTTTCTGAGATACAAGTGCCTCGCAGCCATTTAAGCTTTCGAAAGATATTTTGAAAAGATTACGAAGTTGGTGTATCATTTTCTTATCTCACAAACAATGATTTTACTTCTGACAGTGCATTTGTCGTTGATTTGGAAGTTCGAAATTGTTTTCCAGGAGCGCATCTCGTATGTCTCAATAGGACATCGATTCTCTCTGAAACAGTACCATGACATGGAATTACATCTCAGTGGTCACGGTGAATGGACACTGAATGATATCGATTCAGCAATTATTAGTAACAATCGTACTGCAAGTTTTATCAACCTTTCTATAAAAAATATTTAAAAAATATCTTATTCTTTTTCATGTTCCCAATAGGTCTTACCGGCGAAAAGAAAGTACACTTCCTTGCTAGAAAAATTTTAGTTACTTGGTTCCTGTTGCTCATGATATTTCAGACTAAAATTGGTTGGATCTTATCGTACATTTTAATGGTCGTCTTAATTAATGCCGAAATTTCCCTTTTTTTTTATCAGAATATTGGCCAGATGCAAAATCGTGAGAGTTGAGGAGGAAAAATAATGAAAATCTTAGATCCTCCGTATAGTTAAGAATTCCAAAGGACTGTGATAGGGTAACTTTTACTTTCCGAAACCCCTGAAGCATCAACTATAATAATTTCAGTGACAGTTTTGATCGTTTTTTTTGTAAATAATTCCTTGCTGTGTGGTGCTTTTTTTATGAAATCTTACACTTATATTATTTCTGTTCCTCCAGGTCTTTTTTGTTGCTCTTTTTCTTTCCACAGTTATTGCATTTAAATTTGTTTTCTTTCATTGTTAATTATTCTGTGCAGTATGATTAGTCTCATATTTAATCCGAAAAAACAGCATCATGTTTCCTCTGTTGCTACGAGGGATATGACATATGCGTTACACCTTTTTTACTTCCTGCACCACTTTAGTCAGTTTTCAACCGCCATAGGTCAGTTATTACGACAAGGAAGAGATTAAGGTAGGTAATAGCTTCAATTTCATATGTCCATATTCTTCGTGTACTCTACGCAGTTATTACATAACTAGGAATGAACGATAGCCTTAATAGTCTGGGAGATATTAACAATCATTACCATTATGGATTTTTCATCCTTTTTTATTTCCAACTGTTTTTATCGTAATAGTTAACGACTCTAATTATTTCGAAGTTACCATATGTGCGGAATTTATGTGAACATCTTTGTGACTTTTTTTTTTTGTGAATTATGAACTACACTACTAAACATCCTTTATCCTTGTAGAAGTTCCATCTCACGCAGCTATATTAGTTTTTAGGTGATCTCTTTTCAGAAACCTATTTATTTGTGTATCTATGAACGCATATTTTTCCTGGTATGTTGCAATTTTCAATCAAATTTGCATAAATTGTTCATATTAGATTCCAGACCACAAATATATTATTACGACAACACTCAATCTTATGAAACTACTGTAATGCAGTGCACGATACTTGTTGTCGTGGTTTCAAGCTGTGCAGCAACAAGCATTAATAAAGATGTACACACTTTATCTCGGAAGGCAAAATATAATTGGATTTCAACTATACATCTAGCGTGTTCTAAAGTTTGTGAAATAAAATTTATTTTACCGTCGACATTTCCAATTCATTCAATAAAAACTCTGATTCATTTAGTAGAAGCATTCCGGCTTATTCGAATTAATTTAATAAAAACTTTTCAGCTCATAGTTGTTTTATACTAACGAATTGAATCTCACAAGGTAGGAATTTAAAGTAAGAAAAGAAAACTGATTTCAAATTCCAGTTTGATGGCTTAGGCTTAGGAATGATTATTTGTATCAAAATACTAATATAGGGAAAGGAAATTCATTCATGTCGCTTCATGGAATCATTGAATGAAATATTCCTCAACAAACACATAAATGGCTTTTAACAAGACTTAAAAAACTATACTAGCTTCTTTAAATTCATTTGTCAACTCATTGTTACCAGTTTTCAATGAAAAAAAAAAACACTTCCTTCAAAGTGCTGTACTTCTTACGGTTGACCTTCTTTCATACTCTCCTCCCTCACTGTACTTCTCGCCCTTTTGATCTGCTTTCTGATCCATTCAGATCGTCTTTTTTGATCGGCTTCCTGATCCATCCAGATCATCCTTTTTGGTCGATTTTCGGACCTACCTGATCATGCTTTCTGATCGGCTTTTTGATCCGTCCGGATCATCCTTTTTGATCGATATTCTGACTTACCTGATCATCCTTTTTGATCGATTTTCTGACCTACCTAATCATGCTTTCTGATCGGTTTTTTGATCTGCCGAGACTATTTCCATAATAATTTAATATACAACCATTCAATTACATACGAAAAAAGTAGTAAATCTTGTTTTCAATTTTACTAACATCCTTTCCTCTCTCTCCTTCTCTCTCTCTCTCTGTCTCTCTCTCCCTTTCTCTCTGTCAATATTAGCGCTTTAATTTAATATTCCTGGCCTGGATCAGTAAATGTCATTTCAGTTGAACAAGTCCCAATTTATAATTTTTGGCATAGTTTTAATTTTTTTTTTTTTTAACATGACACATTCAGAGCTAAATTTCCTGTAGACACTAAAAATTCATAGCACTGAAATTCAAATCTAAAATCTTGAATATTATTCCTGTAAAATTAATCTTTTAGTTTTATGAATTATGTGTTGAATAAAGATACAGAATGTTTCATTATGTTTATAGACTGTTTAAGATTGTCCAATTCATTTACCAAAATTTCTCAAGCCAAAATCAAAAAGCGCTAATATTGATAAACAACTTTTGCCTCATCGTTCAAACATTCTTATCACCAAAATTACCAATACTAATTGTTCCATATATTTTTTTTTATATGCTATCGCTGTACACATAATTGAAAACCAGTGCCTGATGATGATAAAACCTGCTCAATAAAATATTGATAACAGATGTATCATTTTCATTTCGACAAATAAATTATATTAAAATATCGCCATATTTACAAAACTAAACAATACTTCATTTTAAAATGAAACAAATTTCATTCTCGAATATGCTGAATTTAATTCAAAAATTTAAAAAAGCATTTCTTACATATAAGAATCGATTCGAAATATGCTAATATAATTTAATTAAAATTAATTTACTGCACTAATGTGAAGAAATTTTGATAAAAGAGATTTTCCTAAATAATGAATTTTTGAAAAAAAAAAAAAAATGAAAAAAATTAGGCTAAAAATCATAATAAGCTTATAACTTTTTTTTTTTTTTTTGCTTTAATGCTGTTGAATTTTGATCTTACCTTTTGAAAAAACTGAAATTCAATACGCCAAGTTTGATTATTCAACGTTGCAATTAAATCATTCTCATTACTGATCAGGGATGTTGACATTATTACTTATTGATCCTGCAAAAATGATAAAAAATTTTTTGAAATTTTCACATTTCAAAATTGACACGACTGGAAAGCGACAGGTGATAATTTTTACATAATCAATGCAAAAGAAACAAAAAGTCTGTAAGTACCACAAAATTATCATTTCTTATGACAAAATTGTCATGCTAATTTTTTTTTTTTTTTTTAAATTTTATATCACATATTTAAGCAATCGGATGCATTTATTTATTCTTTTCTTTTTCATCTTTTCTCTTCTTTTTGTTCTAAATTTTTTTTTTCTTTTTGTCAAATAACAACAATAAAAACTTTACATATCAAAAAAAAGAGGAAGATGCTAAAAATTTGTAAATTTATTAAATTTTTATTTCTAAGTAAAAAATTTATTGACCAATAGAAATGAATGAAGGAAGAGTTGAAAAATGATAATTTCTATAGAAGAATGCAAGCAATCACATTTTGCAAAAGCTTAATGGTGTCTATCTTCAAGTTTTCCGCTCTAATCCATTTATCAATGCTATTATTAAGTTGTAAATATTTTGGTAAATGAATAGGGTGAAGCCAATTACAAATAAAAATATGCCAACATTTATCAATTTGCATGGAAATCAATTAAATGAAATTGCGCATTAATGGAGAGTTGACAAAAATTAAAAATATGGCCGCTGCATAATTAAAAGATTTATAGTAGAAATTAAAAAAAAAAAAA
>PQVD01002803.1:1824-14704 GCA_003012265.1 Setaria equina
TATCACAACTAAAATTTTAACCCGTAAAAAGTAGAAAAAAAGATATCCATGAAAATAGGACTACTCAGAATTTGATGTATAAGCACATATAGGAAGCCAATTATAAGCATGAAAGACAGCAAAATTAGATGAATATCATCATGATAAGGCCTAACAAGTATATCTGTAAAAAACCAGGAACGAGAAATGAATGGTTCTAAAATCGAATATATTCCGGATTGCTCTTTTGTAAACTTATTCTCCGCTTGCCTAACAATTAAAATAAATTCTCATTTCTGTGCAGCGGGAAAACATTATATGTATCAATTTGTATAAGCACTTCACCCTTTCATGTATTCAGTATTGAGTGTAAATCTGTTGCCGACGACGGCCTTGAGCACTTCAACGGAACGCTGGATGATCGTATTGTTTCTTTTTCTTCAGATTGCTGGAAAAAAAAAAAAAGAAGCTCCCTAATAAATCAGTAGTCATTTCAACTCTATGTATAAATCCAAAATTAATTCGAGAACATAACTGTCACTTCTGAGCAGACACTAATGAATCAGCTTTTACTGCATATTCTGCAGAAGAAATATCTTCCAAAACGACAGACTGTTATTTTGTGAAGTACCCATTCCTATTTTACTATTCCATATTCCTGTGCTGTGTAGACATCCATGGAGTTTTAAAAACCCACAAGTGCTTAAATGACGAAGGCATTGCATTAAAAGATAAATTTCCCAAATTAATAAGGCCAACCAGAATTCATTCGTCAGAAAACAAAGAATTTATTGGCTTCAAAAATCGACTTCATTCAAAAAATTGTGGTCTTCTGTTATTTCATAAGTTTTCTTTCAAAACTTTGCTGATTTAGCAGGAATAAATATTCTGTCAGCAGTTCCATAAATAGTAATTTTGGATCCCTGGAATTTCGTGTGCCTTATAAGCACATTGATAAATTAAGAGACCATTTTCCCCTGAACTGATTCCTTCATTTTCTAAAACTATCAAAGTTAAAAGCTAGCTGCAGCTTAATTACTTCACAAATTAATAATGGAGATTAGAATTATCAGCATTTAGTATATTTCCATATATCTTTGCCTAAGATGAACCTGAACAGGAAGAGCATGAGATGTTGTTAAGGATTCTTTCTCCAGAAATCGAACAAACTGCTCCGCTAAAGAAATGTTCTGCTGGGGAAGTCTCGGACTACCAAAACCAAACCAGCCCTTTGAAGATGAATGAGTTGCAGCATTAATTTTTGCAACGTCCTAAAAATGGAAATCCAAAACTCTACAACAGCAAAAAAGTGGATTTTCGGAAAAGTTGTCATAAGTCTATGGGTACCATGTTTTCGAGGCACTGAAATGAAGTTTAAAACAACTAATTTATATCTAGCTTGTCGAAGTAAAACTAAATTACTAAAGTCGAGTTAAAAACAAGACCTCTTGTGAATAACCCAACACGGACGCCAGTAAGATAGCAATTTCCGGCTGTTTATCTTTATCGGCAGTAAAATATGATAGGAAGAGTTGACGTAATACTTGATCATCGATGGTATACGATGACACTGACGTCCCTGCCACTTCCATATGCTCGTCAAGACTTGCTTCAAGTTCTTCAATCATCTATAAAACACGATATTCAAATCTACAGAAAGTTTCCAAATTTATCAGCTTATATATTTAATCCAAATCTTCACCAAAAAACAGTAATGAAAAACGTAGAAAAAAAGTAAAGAAGACAAGTTAGAAAGAATTTGATTTAAATCAAACAACAAAAATATTTATAGTAAAAATATCAATCCAATTTACCGCATTCTTTCTAGCGATTTCTTCTTTAAGTTGCACAGTGCTGTCTTCCAGTATTCGCTTTTCACTCTCAGTTGCATCTCGCGTCTGCTTAAGTTGAACTATTTCCAGACTTAAATTCTAAAAACAGAAAAATGTAAGAGAAAAGAAAAACGCCCCCTTGGAAGTTATCGGCTATATCCTTAACAAACCATGAAGATAACGAGATAGCTTAAATAAATTAATTTTTCGGTTATATTGCCAATTAAATTATTTTATTGAAGGAGATTCAATAAATAACTGAGAAAGTAGAAAATACATTTAATAAATAACTGAGGAAATGGATATTAGAACTGCAAAGGAATAGCTATATCCCAAGAAGATAGTAGAAATTGTAAGAAGCATTATAAACTATTATTAAGTAGTATATTATTAAATAAACTGATCAGTAGGATGATAGGTCTTTTCTTTACTCAACAAAAAAATTCGATTCAAGAAAATAAATAAATACACATACTTCGATATTCTTTTTCAGCTCAGCAGTGGCGTTTTCGTATTGTAACATTTGAGCTTCGTGATCTACACCTATATCACGCAAAACATTTTGCAAATTTGAAAGTGCTAATTTTGTATCAGCCAATGTTTTCTCTCGCTCCCGTAACCTATCGACGATAGATACTTTCTCCGCTTTCATCAAATCCAATTCACTGATCAGCTCAGCAATTTCTCGCTGGAAAGTTTTGAAGTTTAGAAAAGAACAGAAATTTGCGAGTTATAAATTACAAGACCTCCTGCAAGAAAAGTTTCCGGTCACTTTCTCTAAAGAAAAAACCGCGCAAACAACTACGCAGAGAAATCATCGTTTCGAAAATGAAGACGCTGTTTCCCAAATGTCACGCCACACTCGCCATGGAATTATTCAAATTTTTGCATTTTTCTTCATCAAAAAATTTAGTTGAAAAAAGGCTAAATTTTCATAAATTTAGTGTCACATTCGCCGTTAAATCCGCTAATGAATTAATAAAAAATATTTACCTGATAAGCATTAGCAGATTCTATAACGCTATCAGCTGATTCTTCGGTTTTTTGTTCCAGCATCCGGATTCGTTGTCGTAACTCAGTTTCTCGTTCTTCACCAGCTAGAGCTTCCTTGTTCGAAGCTTCTTCTACGACCAGCAAATGATCTCGCAGTCGTTCACATTCTTTTAACGCTCTGTCTCGAGCTTCCATGCAACTAAGAATTATTGAAATCAAAAAGGGGAAAAAAATCAATGAAAAATGAATGGGAAAATTGATGCTAATGAAAAACAGAAAATTTGACACATAAAATTGATCTCTTTCAAATTAATGCACTTTTTCAGGTCCTGCTCCAAAGCAGATAATCTTTCAACGTATGCGGCAACAGTAGTGCTTTGATGTTCTTTTTCAGTGAATGCAGTCTGCAACTGAGCATGATATTCGACACTTTCAGCATGTTTCTGTTCTACTAGTGCTACAAGTTCAGCACGCAGCTGTTCAGATTTTGTTAATTGCAATGATGCCTGCAAAAACAAAATATGCGACCATAAAAAAACAAAATCAAATCAATTGAAAGATTACAGGTTGAATGCGTCCTATTCAATTATTCCTCTCTTCAGTTTTATCACCTTTATTTTTATTTTTTTTTACTGAATACATAAAAGCGAATAAAAAACGGTTACTCAACGTAAGATAACAGAAAATTAAAACCAAATGTATCAAGAATGTATTAAGAAACGCTACGAATGCCAAAAAACTAATCTGCAAAATACCTCATTAAACTTATGCTGCAATTCACAGTTTACTTTCTCCAACTCATGTTGTCTTTGCATTGCTTCCCGCAATTCCGAATTCATACGCGAAAATTTAATGTCCTCTTCCGCTTCCTGTAATACTTATAAAATATACCCATTACTAAGTTGTAAATCTGAAACTAAAATGACGAAAAGATTTTGTTCAAAAGAAAAATAGAACGCATTTATTTTAAAAAATTCAAATGATTGTGTGAACTAACAGCCATAGAACCAATCTTTTCTTCTAAAGTCTTGTTCTGCCGCTGCAATCGCTTTATTTCATCCTGGGCTTTTTTCAGCTGAAAAAAGGTATGTAGGTTATCAATTATATAAAGGATGAAAAAGAGTTAAAGGAAAATTCAGTCTCATTTGAATCTTTGCAAATAATAGTGGAAAAAAGGATAAAGAAAAAAGTGTACAAAAACATAACAGGAACAGAAAAATTACATGCTACGATTTATTCAAAAACAAAAGTCACAAACTTCATTCTCCATTTCTTCGAGAATATTTTTATGTTCTACACCGGCAGTAAACATTGCTTCTTCATGAGCAGCATTTAGATCCTTTATTTTTTGTTCATAATCTTCTACTGTTTTTTGGACTGAATCGATATGGCTGATTTTTTTTAATTCTTCTTCCTTTAAAAATCAAGAGCTTGCTTTACTATTTAAACTCCAGCACAACAGAACCATATTAAGTGGAAGAGAAACTTACTGAAGACGAAAAATCTCGAAAATTTTGACTACCAAAAACTTGCAGACTAAAAAAAACCTTTCAGATTATCTTCGCTTACCTTGACCGCATCCAGCTGTTTTTGCACCTCGTTCAATTTTTCTTTTGTATAAACAAGATTCCGTTCCAATTCCAATTTGTCACGCTCTAACTCATTGGCCTGAAGGTAGACTGAATAACGTATCGACTTTTTACTAAAACCTAATATTAAAATTTGAAAAAAGACCAAAAACCAACCCAGCCACGAAGTTGGGCGAAAGTTTCCGTGTGCACATGCTGCTGAGATTGAAGGACGTTCATCTGTACCATCAGTTCATCAATACAGGTTTGCCGAAGACCCAGCTAAAATGTTCCACTTTTTACTAATTACAAGATGTTTTTCCT
Source organism: Setaria equina (assembly GCA_003012265.1). Taxonomy (NCBI): domain Eukaryota; kingdom Metazoa; phylum Nematoda; class Chromadorea; order Rhabditida; family Setariidae; genus Setaria; species Setaria equina. The sequence continues at coordinate 6,521 of PQVD01002803.1, forward strand.
CACTAAAGCTACAATATGTATTTTACAACGAGTAAAAGTAACTTCTTTATCGAGCTCTTGTTTTTGTTTGCGCAGTTCTTCACACTCCTCGGTCTTTTCCGTCACAGCTGCCAAAGCCTCACGCAATTCATTCATGATTGTTGAATTGTTTGGACCACTTGTTGATAACGATGGCCCATTTACTGGAGCTGTTGCATCCCAATCTGCCATCTTAAAAACAGCTTACCTCATCCTGATGAAATTTTTTGTTCCAAAAGAAAATTATGACTTAAAATAGCGAGCTACAGAACTTCTGACTACTAATGCGAACAAGTTGGAACTCAAAACTAATTTACCTATCACAAAGCCGATAATAGTTGGAATCAAATTCATTTTACTTTCACTTGGTCAGATTTCACCACCTTAATAATTTACGAGAACGATAAATGAAAAAGATCCAAAATAATACAGAAGCAAATACCTTTTCCCAACCACTATTTGAGTCCACAGTACCTTCGCTACTCGTTGTAGCTTTCCCTTCATCGGTTTTCAATTCAACAATTTCAGCAGACAGAGCTACGTCAGATGAACGTGACTGTCGCATTGCTGTTTCCCGCTGACAATCCTCTAGTCGACGTTTAGCATCATCAAGTGCTTCACTTAATTCTAATAGTTGCTCGCGCCACTGCCTTTCCTAGAAATAGCGCATCCATATACAAATTGTGAATTTCATAAATATTTTATAACTGAAGAACAAGGAACAGTTCCCAGTAACAACCGAATAATCAAGTCCAAACTTTAATTAGTGATGTAATAAAACTTATTCCCAAAAAAAGGCAAATTACGATTTGAAACAATGCAACATAGAGTTTTGACTATTAATACAACTAACTTCGAGCTCATTTTTTATCATAAATTTTACTGCAATATAAAAAGTAGAAACCTTTAATTCATGTTCGTTCTGCAGCTGGAAGAATTTTTCCCGGAGATTTTTTAATTCAGCATCACTAGTTTCTAGCATATCTCGAATTTCCGTGAACTTATCTAAACTAGCACCCATTGCCTTGTTGTCCTGCACCAATCTGTCGTTTGATTCCCTGCAAAATTTAATATAAAAAAAGTAGCCACAAGCACGAGAAAGAAAAAGTAACTGAAAAGAATAAATAAAACTGATCACCGCAATCTGCTTAATTCTGTATCAATAAGACCGATAGCCGACCGAAAACGTTCAACATCAGCACGTAGTTTCTCACGGTCATCTTTTGAAGCATCCAATTCGGTACGAAGCCGTTCAACTTCATCCTAAATTTTAGTAATCGAACCCATCAAATATGAAAGGATGCAATCAGATAAGAACTCCAACCTTCCAACTAACATTTTCAAACAGAGGAAAAGTTCTATTCAGGAAGGAATTTAATGAAATTAAGAACAAGTGAAATCTAATTTCCAGTCAACGGTGAAAACAATAAGTGAATTTTTTGACTGGGAATCTAATGTAAAGAGATTAAAATAGGCGAAGCCTCAAATGTGGCAATGACAAAATTTTGAGGAGCTGAAACCAACATACCACGGCATCCGACGCACTTTTTGTTTTTGAATTTTCAAATGACAAACGTAACCGCTCAAAATCATTTGAAAGTTTTTCGAGCTGCTGAACAGTTTCAGCATTTTCATTTTTGCACATCTCATAACGCTCTTCATATTCAATAAGATTCGCTTTCAAAGCATCTATAAAAATTTGTAAGAAACTACGCAAAATTCAAAAATTTAGACTTTCAGGCTTTTTCGACTGATGAAATATGTTATCAAGCACAAAACATGTCAAAGAACTTGGCCAATCTTACTCCTTAAAACATCAACTTTATCGTAACAATTAGATCTTTTGAGTAATAATCAATCAAGGATAGGATTTTGTGGAATCAGCTCAGTATGGACAGTTTTCTAGAATCATTATAAAACACCACCAGCGTTTCAAATTCTGAACTGAAGGAATCTAAACTAATTAAAAAAACTTGCAAAATCGAAATTATAAACAAACCTATACGAGCGGTTAAATCACGATTCGAAGTAACAACAGAACCATGTTCCGCCTTATGGTTTTCAAAATCTTCATTCAAATCATTATAAGCTGCTGTAAGTTCGGCATTTTCTCTCCTAAAATCTCTTATTTACGTTAACAAAATATTGCTTTTGAACACAGACTGCACTAATGAAAACATTAATGAAAAGAGATAACTACTTCCGAAACATGAAGTGTTCAAAATTACTAACCTTAATTTTTCTAACTCGCGATTCATCGTTGTTTGCTGTTCTTTAGAGCTGCTCTCTGAAACTTCAACTCGTTTCCTCCAAGTTTCAATTTCTTTGGTGAGCTCTTCAATGGTTCCCGTCATCTTCGATTCCTCACCACCTCTTTCGTCATGAGAATTCGTTAACAGTTGCAATTTCTCGATTTCTCTTTGCAGCTCATCAATTTTTGCTCTATAAACAGCAGTGAGGAACAAACTGCGAAAAAGAAACACGAAAGAAAACGAAACTAAGCCAAATAATAATTACCTGCTATGTTTACTTTCGTCAGAAAGTTCATGTTCAAAATTCTCACGTTGCATATCAATAAGATTGCGTAGTTCTTCCATGTCAGATTGCAAATGGGAAAGTTGAGAACTGCAAAAATCAAAACTCATTATAAAAGAGCATACTATTATCTTTCTTTACAATTCTCTGCAATTAAAAATCAAAACCCATAAAACAAATCTAATAAAAATTTCACTTCGACAAATAATTCCTGTATCAGTTCTATTACATATTTTAATTCTTCAGTGGCAACTACATCTGCGAGTCATTCTAGTAAACTTAAATGTAAATTAAGTACATGCCATTACAACCAGTGGTTAATTAGTCACGTAATTATAAAAAGTACTAACTTCTTCGTAACAATTTCTTCTTGCGCTACATCCAACTGCTTTTGTAAATCTTCACGTTGTTGTTGCAATTCATTCAAGCGTTCATTAAGCACCTCATCGACAACTTTAAATGTCAGCTTGTCAATTTGATCCTCCTGCGCGGCATTTTCTTCGTGTACCAAACTGATCTGTAGCTTTTTTTCACCTTATGCTGCATTAGTAAAAGAAAAAAAAAAAACAACATAAGACTCATAAGACAGTACTGTATTATCATATACGACATTAACCAACTTTGTTTGCACATCTGGAAATTCTAAGAATCTAAATCTTTAAGAGTAAGCTGAGTCAGTACACAATATACTACGGGATCAAAAAGTGCAGAATAAAAAATTCTGAAACTCTGCAGATGATAGAAACATTAAATTATTCAAGGTTTCACCTTTTTCAACAATACATCTCGTTCTTCTGTCAACAGACTTATTTGCTTCTTGTAATCCTCAATCTCCGAAATGCATTTCTCAGTGTAGCGGCTAGGACTTTCTGGTTTTTCATTGGCATTCTAGAACTTTACTAAGAATTCAGTACTTATTTTATAAATAATAGACAAGTTCATAGGTTTGCAAAATAATTATATAAACTTATCAATGCTAACTGTAATACGTCAACCTCTTTGCTGGTTGCCTCTAATAAATTACAGCACTGTTACCTCAGTCCAGAAAATCCACCCTCCTTTTGTAACACCCTTATTACTTAAATTTACATTTCTCAATGTAACTGATAAACATAATAGTAGATAATGGTTAGCAATATCTCGATTCATAATTGAAACGACTAATACTTTTGACAATAATCAGATAAAATGTAATCCAATGTAAACAAAACTAAGGTAATCACCCAGAAATAAGAATACAGCAATTGGAACGAGATAACAGTACTCTGAAAGGCAATGAGATGAATGTAAAAATATAAATATGGAAACTTTTTGACCATCGCTAACCTTATCCTCCACGTCTAAGGATTGCAGTTCAGCAATCGTTCCATTATGAGCATGAATTAACGCTGTAATTTCATTTTCAAATTTCGATTTCTGTTCAGCCAAAATACGTTCCAATTCTGCTATCTATAGGTAAAAAGAAATTAAGTAATTTCTATATACTTATAAGGAGACGAAAAAAAAAACGAATATGTTTCCATAGCTAAGTGTAGCTGAAACCATAACTTTAGAATTCAAAGATTCACAGCGTAAACATACTCTCAGCGCATCATTCTTTTCTGTCTGCTCGTTAACCAGACGTTTCCAGTGTGCGGCCTCCTTACGCAGTTGATCAATTTCATCCCGCATACGTGCAACACGAGCACTATTTCCCGGAAACAATCCATCATCATCCTCGTCACTTAATGATTCTTGTTGAGTCGTATGATGCTTTCGTTCTAGCTCTGCCTATAATTTAGCNNGTTATAACTTAACTTATACTACAAAATCGAAACAGAAATCTGAAACTAAGAAAATGTGGTAAGTGAAATTTTAGTTATTTTTCAAACAAAAAAAAAGAAAGCTAATTTTAGAAATCTTATTACTCAAAAGGATAATGAACGTTCTTTTCATACTGTTTATCAAATGATAAAGAGCAGTATGTAATATTTCATGCTAATGATGCACCTGAAGTGCACGAATCTGAGTGTCACGACTTTCGATCACGCCACTGTACTTCGCATTTACAGTATCCAATTCGAGATTCTTAGCATAAAGTTCCTCTTCCAGGTTTTCGATTTTCTTCTTCAACCTTTGTACATTGTCTCTTTCAGTGTTAAGTTCTTTTTCTGCTTCCAAAAGCTTCTTTTTAGCAACCTTAAAGCAAAATACGATTTCGAATTCAAACGCATACACTTATCGGGCAACACTTTCAATCATTTACCAAACATACTAGTTACCAATCTTACATTTAAATACAACCGAATATAAATAATACTGGAATAACTTTGAAAAACATAAATGCATTCTAAAAATAAAATATGTCATCTTTCCCAATTAATATTAATAAAGGCTTGATAAGAAAAATAACTGACAACTTTATTATTTAGCAATAAAACGCAGTAATAATTTAGTTTTAAAAAACAGATCACCTGAAAAAATGTATAAATCTCAATTTTCCACGGGAAATTGCGAAATCTTAAGTGTTTTATTCTGTGTATATTAATCATACCTGTAATTCACTTTCCGGATCGTCCACTTCTTCAGTAGCTTCATTTAGTACCTCAGAAGCAAATTCCGATAATTGTCCCTGAATGTTACGTAGCCACGAGTTCATCATTCACACATCTCCTTTAAGAACCTACAAACTTTTAAACCTTTCATTATACATCTCACTTAAACCACCTAATTAATCACCTCACCTAATAAGCCACTCACTACCTCATCCACCCTCCGCACCTTCAGCCTCCACACCCTCATCNNGAAATCATAGTGTTAAGACCAGTTTTGTCTAATTAAGCTTCAAAATCAGCAAGATAGCTAATATTTTTTCTTGCGCTTTATTGAAAGCTTCTCTTCGTTTTTTCCTTTCATTGAACAATGATCTTTCTTTTAGTTCATTTACATCAACCAACTTGAAAATCCGTTGTTCCTTTTTGATATATACAAAAAAAAAAAAAAAAATAAATAAATAAAATAAAATAATTATAATTGTGTCTTCATACAGCCAATTAATTTATTTTCATTTTTGAAAAATCACTTAAACGTTCGAAATTTTCATTTTACACAGGACGTAAAATTGAAAAGAGTACATCTTTTTTTTTCAGTTTTTCCGTAAAATCACTGAAGTGCTATTTGACTACCGTACTTTTTCTCCTTTTTTTTTTTTCTAACTTAGACTAAGCTAAATTCATTCATGTATTAGACAAACATCCTCTTTTCATTCGCCACATATAAAAAGTACATTAATTATTTTCTTCTTTTCCTCTTTTATTTCATTATGAAGCAAAAAAAATGAAGAAAATATTTTGCAATTTGTTGGAAGTTTCATTCTTCCTGGATATTTCAAGGTTCATCTTTCCTGGATATTTAAAGTTTCATCCTTCCCTGGATATTTTCAAAGGATTTCAAAAATTATACGCCCAATATATACCATAATATATCTGTATAAATAATTTATTGATATTGTAAACATTTTCTCATTTATTAAAAGTTTTTTTTTTTCTTTTTTTTCTCGATTAAGGAATAGGTCGATTATTGTTCGATAAAAAAGTATTTGATTTTTACTTTTTAAAAATGATGATCTTTGAGCAGGTAACATGCATTCTGTAGAGCAAAGGTAATATTAATCAAATAGTCATACTTGAATTGTGTAATACTTGAATCGAATCAGTAAACTTAAGAAATCAAAATCTCAAATCTTAATACTAGTAAAGTAGCAATTAAAAATTATAATAAAAATTGCTTTTTTTTTTTTTTAAAGCAAAATTTCGATTTTATACTTGTAAAGCAAATTATTTAGCATCAATTATTGCTGTATATTGATAGAAAATTGGATGAAATTTCCTGTTAAACCTTTTTGAATAAAATGCAAATATATTCATTCTTTCACCAATTTTTCCTTCCCTTTTTCTGTTTTCTTTTTTCTTTCTTTTCTTTTTTTTTTTTTTTTTTTTTTTTAATTTTACACTAAAATGAAAAATAATTGACCATTATCATGTGCAAAAATCTGTTGATCGAATTTTGTTAAGATAAAAAAAAAAAGAAGTGAAATGAAAGAAGAAAAAGATGAAAAGAAAATAGTTCAAACTTTTGTTGATTGTTATCAAACCTGTAACCAATAATATAAATACTTCTCATTTTTATCAAAAATTTTATATGACTGAAAATTTTCGATCAAAATACAGTTTCATTCCTGAAAATTTGAAAAATTTTTCCCATTTTCTTTTCTTCCCTCTCTCTCTCTTTCCTAGCATATCGATATGTAAAGAGAGGAGGGGGAAAAAAAAAGTAAGAAAACTTTGGTTTTTTTTTTTCTCCAGCAAATTTTACATTTATTTTGTTCACAGTTGTTTAGTGAATGAAGAAGAACAAGCTGATGCAGAAATGTACTTGTTATTATCATTATTAGATAGAATTAATTAGGCACATATCATTAATTAATTAATATTGTAAAGTTTATTAATACTACATAGTATTAATACAATATAGCAATGTCAAAAATTAAAGTTGCAAAGTTTAGTAATATAGTGTAATTTATTAATCTAGCAAGATTAATTACTATAGCGAGATTTGTAAATAGGTCAGAAGATTAATTAATATAGTAGAATTTATTAAAATTGGGAAATTGATTACATAGTAGTGTCAATTAATCTAGTAGTTCTAATTAGAATGTTGGAATTAATTAATGTTGTAGTGTTAATCAATGTAGTTGAAATTTATCAAATTTATCAGTGAATTTATTATGCTTAATTAAGGTAATGAAATTTAGGAAAATTATATAATTTTGTAAAATTTATCAAAACGATTATCACTATTCGTTTGGTACTGCCAGTTAACCTGATAATTTTAATTCATATAGTGAAATTAATTTGGCACATTTAGTGCTTCAAAAAGCTTAACAGCACATATCATTTCGTTTAATTAATTTAATTACAGGTAAAAAAAAAAAAAAAGTGTCATTTTATCATGTTATCAACACTGTTCATTATCGCATGGTGGTCTGTTCTATTTTTCATTATCAATTTAAATTACGGTGATCGTATTCCTCCTCGTTATGTGATCAATTTAGATTTAGCACCGGAAAATCGTTGGGATCAGATTATTGATGATCATAGAGAGTTAATTCCAGCAGTTATTAATGAAGTCAAGTAATAATTTCTTCATATTGTATTATTTTCTTTTTTCTAAAATTTTTATAAAATTTGAAAAATTTTTTCATTTAAAAAAAAATTTGTAATTTTTTTTTTTATAAAAAAAAATTATAAATTTTTTCCTTTTTTTTTTATGATTAAAAGCAAAATTAACCATAAAAAAATTACTGAATTATTTCTTTTAATTAATAATTATCAAACAAATATATGTATATGATTCTTTTTTTTTTTTCTTTTAGACATAAATTAACACAATTTTTAGCCATTATGTACCGAAATTTTTGCAACCAATTGCATGGTGGATTGATGAAAATATTTTGCTTAGAACACTTCCCGAAGAATATGTCCGAGAAATGCGAGGCATTTTATTAATTAAAAATTATGCTAATTATCCTAAAAAAAAAAAAAAAAGCATTAGCAAACTTTCATTTTACATCGTTACATTTTTTTTTTTTTT
>PQVD01002806.1:0-35152 GCA_003012265.1 Setaria equina
CAATTTTTGTTACCACTAATCAGAACACACCACCATCCTCCTCGTTACCTGCAGTTTGCTAACACTAAAAACATCATTCTCCGTACAGTTTTCTAGCACTAGGTAGAACATCATTCTCCATGTTAAGTGCAGTTCGCAATGTGCAAGCATTGTACTGAAATCATTGAAACAAAAGCTGAAATAATCATTTTATCGAATTGATTCATTTCTCGACCAAGTTTAAAACAAAGAAAACTGTAAAGGTAGTTAAACAATTGACACCATGTAACTGGTAAAGATATGCAATCGATGAGTCACTTTCTGCTATTATCATGGTACAACATTATTCATCATCATCATCACAAATATCAGTTGCACAGTAATGCAAACACAAATATGTACAAAAGATGATCCTGTAATAATTATAGTAGCATGGCAAACTAATATTTAAATATTTGTCTCTCACAATTCCATAAAAAATTGATCATCATACATACTAAGCACATGCAAACAATGCAAGCAATGGAAATGTGTTGTAGATGATATTAGGACAGTTAGTCACGGTGATTATTTCCTTGATGTAACAACTGATTAACTGATAGTTGAAATGTGGACGTTAGAATGTCAGAATAATTTATACTATTTCATCTGTCACAGCAAAATATTTACACAAAGGTAGCATAAATAGAGAAAGTAAATGAACGATTTGATTTAATGTGTAAATAAGGAATGCTTGATGGAAGAATTACTGAAATATAGGATATAATAACTGTATGCACTGAGCAGAACTAATTTAAGGAAGAAAAGGCTACATGCTGGAGTAGTTGTAAGAATGCGTATGAAATCCTGATGGAGGTAGCAGAGTCCATCAATGACAATCAGTTTCATGCTTCATTATTGTGTAGATGTTTCACAGTTGTTCCTGGAGCAAAGTGAATAGAATGGGTCTTTTTTTTTTAATTTGAAGAATTTCCTATTATTTTACAGTAATTCATGAAGAAATATTGATAAATAATGACCACATTACCAGTCAGAGCTGAGTGATCTTCCTGAGAAAGAATGTAACACAAGTGCTTCAAGTAGTTAAAATATTTATTTCGAGTGAATTTCAGCTAATTGCAATAAAATCCTTGCATAGAATAGTAAGTTTCAATCATTAGCATAGCCTTGAAATGACAGTAAACCTTACTTGTCCGTCGAATTCATGGTTTCCAGCTCAATGTCTCGTATCTTCTTTCTAAGAATAGCCAATTTTTCACGAGCTTCCTTTAGCTCTCGTCCTTGTAGCATACTAAAAAGTTCTCACACATAAACAAAGGGATTATCAACTTATTGAAATTAATTATTTTCAAATTTCAAAAATTATCGTGTAAGAGCATCGAATGTGATTAAAATATTCCGAATCAATTTTTTTTTTTTTGTTAATTGAAGGCCATAAGTCCATTCAGCTCAAACGAAGAGATAAGTTTATCTTATCACCACTGCAAATCATTCATCTCTTAGATGTACAAAAAGTCTTTTTAACTTCATGTACTTTTTGTTACATCAGATACGTAAGCAGTTTGCACCCTACTTCAAACAATTCCGGTATTTTCGTAGATTTCCCATGCACAATACAGCAAATCAGTGATCAGATAACTTATCGTTAGAAAAAAAATCAGAAAAATCCTTCAGACTCTTGAATGATCAATCAATTTTTATTCATGGAGTTTACTGTACAGTATTAGAGAATTTGTATACTGTAAGACAATTCTTTCCCCCCTTTTTTCCCTGTCTAATAAACAAATGATGAAAGAAACAGAGCGGAAATTCGATTTTTTAAACGGTTTATAAAAAAAACGTAATGAAATATTTGGATATTCTAAAAATGTAAGTGACTGCAATTTGTTTGTACAATATGGAAATCTTTTTTAAACAAATGCTGATATCGGTGAAATAAAGGCTCCACAAAAAATCTAAGCATCGCTTTAATGATCTTTTTATCTCCTCAATATTTGGAATCATTATTTCATGTTATTATAGTGGTATTATGAAATATAACTCATAAAAATTCAAGTAAAATTAATTATAAAATCCTTGTTTTCTAAACACTTCAACGGTTAATATAACTGTACATTCTAAATAAGAAAACAAACAAGTAAAGAGTAAATGTCAACGTTTTGATAGGAAAATGCAAACAACAACTAACTGAAGTTAATGTATGTACCCCATCTGCATTCAAAAAAATAAAAAGAAATTTTTTTCTATCAGTTCTACTGCGTTTCCTTTTCTTTGTATTATTTTTATTCTCACATTAATGTTCCACATTTCCCCCTCTCCTTTCTTCTTTTATTTCACAACTTCGATAACATTCATTTGATTTTTCAAAACCCACAGTTACAATTCCAAATAATGTGATCTTTGTGAATGCAACTTATCAATTTTCTTATTTTCTCCAGATGACTAAGCCAGTAAGTAATACCAATCAAAATACAGTTTATCCTTTCCCAGAATTAATTTTTAATTTTAGAATGTAAACAATCTGAATAAATTCCGAACTGCCTGCATGATCCATTGCCTTACCATCACCCATCATTTACCTCTTCTGTGTTCTCTTTTCCTTCCTCAATTTCTTATCAGAAGCATTAGTACCTATCCATAATTACGAAATTTTCAGACCTTATAAAATTAATAAGAAATTATTTAAATATTTTAAAGCAAAATCAAAAATACAGAGGAAAATCTTACAGTTTAGTTTCCATGTCATACTTTAATTCTTTCATTTTTTGCATTTCATTAGTGCATCGTTGCCGTTCTTGCGCAGCCATAATAAGATCCGCACTTTTCTCTTGCAACAGATCTTCTAGCTCTTCAACAGTAACTTTTAGCTTACTTCCAGTGATCTGTTCTACTTGTAAACGATCTGTCGAATTTGCAAGCTCAGTTTCCAACTGGAAATATGCATTTTTCAAATTCTGTTGATAAATGCTAAAAAATGATATACGGCATCCTCAATTTCAAAATCTCACCGCAAATATTAATCATTTTATTAAATGAAATTACATCACCTTTTCAACTACTTCAATAATCCTAAATGTATGGACTATTTATAAAGAACAAACAAATAACTATTCATCAAGAAATATTTTTAATTTAAAGAATAAAATGCTCCCTCATTCAGCTTTTAACGAAGCATAGCAACACAGCATTAATCATAAATTCAGCCCTGAATGAACATATTAATGTCGATAAATACTACTGGTGATTCTTCCGAAATTTTAAAGAAACCACTAAAACTTCAGAAGAACCATCTCTGTAACAATTTATCATAAGCTAAAAATTTTTCATTGCCATCTAGTAAATTTGCATGGCGAAAATGAACTTAAATTTTCTGATTTCCTAATATAAATCAGCCTCCTGAATATCCATGTGAAATCCTATATATTTGTTTCCCATTACTAAAAATTCAGAATATCAATCAAGAAGCGGTGGAAAAGTTCACACCTTCATTACTTTCACTTCGGCAACTCTCAGCTCGTTATTCAAATCGATTATCTGTGCTTCCTTTTCCAGTAACTGAAAAAGCGCCCTCTTATTTTGTGCATTTTTTTTTTCCTTTTTTGGAACAATCAAATCTCGAGAGAAGCAAATACTAGTTCATGCTTGAAAATAGAAAGAAGGAAATGAGACTCGAATTTTCATGCCGACAAAAAGAACGAAATTAAATAAATTCTAAACAGAATGAGACCACAAAAAAAAAGCATACAGGAAAACGCATCACAGATTTTTTTAAGCAGCAGAAATAACAAAGAATTACCAAGCCTTTAAGCTCGTCATTTCAGTTAATTATTTATAATTCTATCGCTACTAGTTGATTACAAAAAAAAAAAAAAAATTGCCCTGTTAAACATGGATCAACCCACCATAGTGCGTGCTTTGGCAAGATCATCATGCATCGAGTTTTTCAGTAGAACTTCTTTCTCGATTTCTTCCACTTTCAATCTTAATTGGTCTTTCATCAGTTGGACTTCATTTTCTAGGCTAGTTACTTTACAGAGCATCTGAAAATGTTTCGAGACCTATACAGAAAAGGATGTAATTTCGTGTTTAACAAAGTCAAGAAGTCCAAATATCAACAAACGGAGTCCTTCCCTAAGAATTTTTACAGGAAATGAAGGAGAAAAAAATTTACTGTTTGTTTCTCATCATTTAATTCGCGCAAATCTCTCAACAGCTCACGTTTTTCATCAGCTGGAACTGAAAGAACAACCGAACGAAAAAACAATCACCAATGTAACAGAAGATTTTACTTTCTCTACGTTAATAACATGATACCAGTTCTTTTGCTTATCGGTCTATAAATGCAGAAGACATTCAAAAAAAAATGTAACCTCCTGAAAAACGAAACGCGATTTGCAAAGGATACAAAAAAGCCTCAAAACATTATTACAAGTGTCAGTATAGTGTTAGCCCTTCAGATCACAAACGAAACCTTTTTTTATTTCAAAACTATTCAGTTTTAACGATTCCCAGAATGAAGTTTAGCTTCTTGAAATAAATTTTTTTCAATCAAATCCTCTTTCAATTCAAATCGGAATGAAATTTTCATAGTAAAACTTAGAAAATAACAGTAAGGATGAAATTCAACCTTATTTCACAATCGAATTTTGGATTACTAAGTTCCAAAATTCAGAAACGTATGATCATAAGCTTATAATCATACATAAGAAGAATTTATGACATATTTACCATAAGTTTTCTCAACTTCATTGATTGGATCATAAAGTGGAGTTCCTAAACGACCAACAGCACACAGTTCGGCAATCAATGCTCCACGCTCATCATCCTGTTAAAGGTTAAAAATAAAATTCACGGACAAAAAAGGTTAAACTTTCGAAGGAAATTAAAAATATAAATAATCTGTTCCATATAAATTTTACATTCCAGATATATGTTAAAAGAATTAAAATTTTGGTCAGAACCCAACCTTTTGTTTGACAAGTTGGTGATATGCATCAATTTGAGCATCGTAGGTTTTAATTTTTGCACTGTGATCTTCGCTCAGTTGAGATAGCTCCTTACGCAGAGTCTTTAAAAGAACAGAAAATTTTGAAATCGTTAAAACTTAGAAAAGATTTAAGAAAATGAGAAACAATAAAAGAAAAAATAAAAGGGTTACGAATAACAAAAGTTGCTTTGAAACAAACTTCAATGACCTCTATCTCTTTCAGCTTTTCTTGGACAGCCAAACTGCTTGTACATTCCAGTTCGGTATATTTCCGTCGCAGTGCTTCTTTTTCCTTATTTACTGCTTTTAACTGATCTTTTACGAGAACCAGTTGTTCCATTTGTTCATCAGTTATATGTGTTAATTCTCTATAATTAAAGACATATTTTACAAAAGGAAACTGCGTTAAAAAAAAGCCAGTTCAATATAACAACATGGAGTTTAAAAAGTCAAAAAGTAAGCAGCAGTGTTAATACTCAACGAAATCAAGAAAGCATTCAAACCTTTTCTCTTTTTCAAGGATCTCAATTTGTCCACTTCTAGCAGTATTAAATTGTTCGTTCCTGTAAATTGTACGTTTTGCAATGACAAGCTCTTCTTCAAGATTAGCCATCTTTTTATGCGTCTTCTCTGAATAAGAAAAATAAAAAACTAACATGTATTAAAATACTAGCTAATCACTCGGAATCTAACAGCAGATTATTGTGTAGTATTGCGATACAAAAATGCTTTCCTTCATGAAAATGATCTTCAGAATTAGAAAATGCATGGGAAAAAACCCGACAATTTAAAGATTAGAAAGTAAGAAAAATTTTGTTGTCTTTTGAAAGATATGGATAAATCAAGCGTGCAAAACAAATAAATCATTCTAATATTTCATGTACCATATTTACGTTGCGAAATTTCATTTTCTGATTCTCTTGGTTAATTTGTCCCTCCTTCCTACAAATTAATTGAAATAAAAAGTGAACCTAGCTCATCTTTCAGTCGAGATACTAAGCGAGCATTGACTTCAGAAGCAGTCGGACCATGCTGACTGAATTTTGGCATATCATTATTGACTTACTCGAATATAAAGGAAAATCAATCAAAAAACAACTAGGAAAGTTAGGTAAAGAGGAGAAAAATTGAAAAATTGTGACATGTTTTGAATTAGCAAATTATGAAAATTTTAACATGCTATTTCTTTTTCATTATGACATGTGATATTTTTAATATGTTTTCAATTATTATAATATTTTGAAGAGAAAGAATACTCAAAATATCTCTTGCTGAAACTGATCTCATAGAAATGCTAAGACTCATCACAATTTCCAAAAAGCGGAATGAGGATACGTTTTAGACTTTAGCGCAACTGTATGATACTTATTTTCTGAATTATATAAAGCATACTCTGTTTTATTTTCAGCATTTTGTTCAATATTTCGTCTTTTACTCAGTTCTACTTCCAGTGATTCATATTGCCCAAGTAATTTTTGATAACTGCTCGATAGCTAAAAGGAAAGAATTCTTGCATAAACATTGAATTTCGTAATTTGTAGTAATAAATAATAATGATTAAAAGATTCACATTATCATTTTCATCCCTTAATGCAGCTTCCACCATTTTGTTTCTTTGTTCCTCCATTTCTAACGTGATAGAAAGCTTCTGGAAAATAAAGATAATCTATAAACTGGACTCTAAAAAATATAACAGAAAAGCAATATTACACTACGTATAAAATAATTAAACTTAAATTTTGTAAAAATAACTTGAAATAAGATATACAAGTCTTCATTGCTTGGTAAACTGCTATTAATAAATAAAGAATATACTTTAATCTTTTTCTCCAGGGCTGCTATTTTATGCAACGATGAATTTACATCATTCGGCTTATTGTTTGAAGAACCGGTTAAATCTACATCCCTTTCCATTATCCTGGAACGAAACAAATTATACAAAGAATAAGAAGTCATTATTGAAACAAAAACTATCGGAGCACATCAAGCTCAAAAATAAGGAAAGATATAAGTATAAAAAATTAGAAAATCACGCTTTCCATCTAAATTTTAGTTAACGAGTACTTCAAATCCACAAATATTAAAAATAATTTTTTCTAATTTGCAAAAATAATTTAGAAATAACATTTTATTCCAACTTTTCTCTCGATTTCGGCAGTACTCACAGTACAGATTAACATCTGTTTCGAAGGATGCTATAGCAGTTGACGGGTGTCCAACACTGTAGAACAAAATGGAATAATCCTTTTGTATTTTTAATCAAATACTACTGATTAATTCCATTGGTTTCTTTTACATTCATAAGAATTATTATTTTTATACTACAGAAAGAACAAATACTACCAAAATGTACGCGAACATTGCAAAAAGTTATTAGAACTAAATAAACCGTAACAAACTTGCGTGATTCACTATTTATAATAACATGATTTCCTTGATTTTCTTTTTCCAAACGACTTATTCGATTCAGCAGTTCGGTTCGCTCCTGTAAAAAAATAACCATCCTTTTGTTTAAAACCTAAATTCAACAAAACACAAACAAATGATAGGAGGCTTTTTAATAAAAGAATTTGGAAAAAAAATCATGATACCAGCCCTTAGCAACATTTTCAAATCCGTTCCTTCCTGTTTGCTTACCTACGACGAATGATTAAAGTTTTAAATTTGCGGTTTATAAAATAAAAAATTTAGTTTCAAATGACGTTTTCAATTATATGGTTATCACATTTCTAAGTTATCAATACTTTGCTGGAGATTTTTAATTGTTCATTACTAAGGAAAAAATTTTTCAGTGTAATGGAAGGATTTTCCTAACATCATAGAGTATGCAGAACAAAAATTAGTATTTCCACTGAATCAGTCTCCATCAAATAATAACTAGACGAATCGTTGTTTCGTCCCACCTGCTATCAGTGCAAAATGACTCACAAATACAAGGGTGATTTGAAGCCAATTCAAATTTTTAAGTTTTCAAATTTCAAACTACTTTTAAAACTTACAACTGAATGCACAGAAGTTCCTCTCCGTTGCTGCTCAAGCTGAAACAATGAAAAAAGTATGCCTCTTTTACAGAAAGATAAAATACATCAAAAGCAGTAACCTGTTTCTATAAGATCACTATCTTTTAACATTCTCTTCTGAGTAAATAAGCATTAACTATTACTCCCATATAATTCAGTATTTCAAATAGTTAGGAAAATACAATCGAAGTTAGAAAAATACAATTAAGCTAAATGAAGACAAGACAGAAGGATTTCATTGATAAAGACTGTTAAATGTTTCCAGGCTGAAAAAAGTTGGCTCCGAATTTTGAAATCATATCATAGCACAGAAAGAACAGGTTAAAATTTCACACGATTATATTACACAACATAAGAAAATTAAGTTACATAACAAAAAGCAAATGAAACGAAACCTCCTTCTGAAGTCGAGATATTTGTTGCTCACGTTCCGAAATTGCTTCATTATAAAATTTTTCCGCAGCCAATGTTTGACGCCCTTTTTCTGCCAGCTAAAAAGTAAAAGAAAATGAAATCAGAATATAACACATATATGGAAACAAAACAAAGCGATCTACTATAAAACTTTATTTCTGTTCCTTGAAATTTGAAAGCTTAAAGAGAGAAAAGAAAATATTCAACGCTAAACGTTTGCATTAAGTCTAAAAATTCTAGAAAATTCGAAGTTCAACTCTTTTTCACCATGCTTTGCAGTTTGTCAACACACTGTTGAAGATGACTATTTGCAGTTTTAACAACTGCTAATTCATCATTCCGACTAGGAGCACTAGCTGATGCAACGAAATCTGGTTCCAAAACAGCCACTGATCCACGTAGTAGTTCGTTTAAAGCGTTATAACTTCTACTGCGCTGATCTAAAATTTGACGAACTTGAAACCTTGATTTTTTTTCAATGAAAAATTCGTCGCGTAGGCTTTCTTCCCAAATGCGAAGTCAATAAGATGTAATTTGAAATAGATATTATAAATAAAGTAGCTTTATTTTCTCTTTTTGGACAATTTCTCATTTTCCAACGGATTTATTTCTCCCACTATTCGAATGAACTCTCAGAAAAAAGTTTAGATTTCCTCATTTACATGGCTAATCCTTCGTGCAATTCTTAAGAATGGTCAAAATGCTAAAATAAAGTAAAAGGAATAGTGAACTAATATATTCTACCATACATTTTTTTCTCCTATCAGATTTAATCGCTTCTTTTTCTTGAATGAAAGCTAAACAGATGATGAAAAATTTACTTTTTTATTAATAGTTAATATTTATATCAATTTTTTCGGTCTTACTAAAGAACAGAAAATGTTTCTTCAGCTCTGTAATTATTTCATCTTCAGAGCTCGAGTTTGATTTTATTTTGAAAGTTTGATTTTTATTTTATTTTGAGATATCGAGTATAAAAAAAAGAAAAAAGCTAGAAAAGGAAGAAAAAAACCTATTTAGGGGAAATTTGTTTTTTGACAGATGAGAGTAAAACAGAGCTAATCAAGTTTATTCTGAAAAATTAAAGATTTGAATGAAAAAAGATTGATTAAAGTTAAAAACTTTTACCAAGATGTGAGCATGAAGCGCATTTTTTCATCACTTTCAATTGTTTTTCTAAACTTTCATTGTCCCTTTGAGCTCTTTTCAGCTGCGCTTCAAGTTGCTTACATTGAAAACCAAGTTGTCGCCTTCTTTCTTTTTCACCATGCAATGAACGCTCTGATACTGCAAATTATTCCAGCTCTCATAATAATCTCAGAAGTAGTATGACAAAATAATCCAAGTTTCCTCTTGTAAACTTCTCCCTATCTGTATCAAAAGACTGCTTTCTACTTATTTGATTTAAAAACAATTACCTTAATACTTCAGATTCAAAAAAATATTAAAGAACTTCTTGCAGTATTCAAATTCATTTACACAAAACTTCGCATCTTGGTATTTTCTAAATCGCATTTTATGTCAAAAGAGTAAGGATTTGAAAAATCCAATTTGTTTTATTATAGAATATTCAAAAGGAATAATCAAAAATGCCTTGTTACCAATTTAATTCGATGTGACATTTTTTAAGAACGCTCATTTAACTATAATTATACTTTTCATGTCAAGTCAATATGTGAATAGATTAAAATATATTACCACGGAGACGTTTTTCATATTCTTCTTTCAACTGCTGAGCATATGTATTCATTCTATGTTCTCACAGTTCTTCCTCAATAATGAATTATTATGATATTTCTAAGATCACTCATTTAAAGATTTAAGATCGAAAATGAGAAGAAAAAATTTCTGCCATAAAAATCATAGCGTTCTTTTTCAATCTGAAAACTTCAGAATGTAAGCAAAAAAAATTTTTTTAAGACAGTACTGTATAGCAGTCTAAGAATTTAACATTCCTTAGTAGTACATAGATCTGGGCGAAAAATTCAGGTAAAAAACAGGAAGTGCTAGGTAAAAACAAAAACAATGAAAAGGCCCACTAACTACCACCATGTTCATGTACAGTGTAGCACCAATCCGAGTGTACTTAAACTTTGCACAGAATGGAAGGGGACAACCAACACTTTTCAGCTTTAGATTAAAAAAAAAAAAAAAAAGTAGTAGTGCAATAGCTATGCAGGAATCTGATAATCGATCAAATAACAAATGATGTACGTGTAGACAGATCAAGTAGACAATTTAATCAAAATACTTCAGCTCGAATTAGCTAACAACACGGAAAACAAAAAAAAAAAGCAAAACAATGATAACAATATCAGCAACAACAGTGATCAGCAGGAAATAGTAGTATTAATATACACAAAATGAATTACTTATCGCACCTACGAATTTCCTGAAGTTCACTCTGCAATTTTGCAATAAACAAATAAGAACTAAACAAGTTCCCGTTCGCCTATTACAACATATGATAATCCAATAAGTTCAAAATACATAGACAAGTAAAGATAAAAACTGGAATAAAAATGCTATTGAGTAATCATGTATCAGTAACAATCACATCTTGCAAATACTGCATGGCCCGTTCCTTAACCTGAAATAAAAACAGAACTAATAAATTATTCAACTTCTTATTCTCATTTAAAGCAAGGGTTACAAAACATTCATAAATTGTGACTACTACTATAATTCATCAGGTTAAAATAAAAGTAGTTAAACTTCTCTTCCATGACAATCTTCAATTTGCTCTACGCCTTACGATAATAACACAATAATTCATTACATAAACTCAATTTCCTCTTTTCTTTTTCAGCAAAAAATGAAGAAAACAAACATCATTTTG
This sequence comes from Setaria equina, assembly GCA_003012265.1. Lineage (NCBI taxonomy): Eukaryota > Metazoa > Nematoda > Chromadorea > Rhabditida > Setariidae > Setaria > Setaria equina. Next base: position 11,240 of record PQVD01002806.1, read on the forward strand.
TTGTTTTTCATCACCATGCCTTTGTTCCAAATCGACCCATTTCTTGAAAAATAATCGGATTTTATGAGTGGATAACTTCAGCGCTGTCGCTCGTGCAAGTACTTGCCTACAATAAACCTTTGCTGGAAACCGCTGATAAAACTAAAAGTCAATCAGTTTCTTCTTTATACTGAAAATACTGCAAACGAATAAGGAAAATTTCTAACTGCACACAAAAAATGGTCTTACCTCGCATCCTCAATTTTACCAGCTTTGACGAGCAAGTCAATGTAAACTGTCCATACATCTGTTTTCTTTGGATATGAATTTAAAATACTTTCAAAAATTGTTTTACTTTGTTCTATATCACCGAATTTGAATTCAAGTTGTGCAAAACGGTTCAGAATTGCCACGTCTAAAATTAAGGTGAAAAATAGTTTCTATAGTTACAATTTAGCCACAATTACAAGGCAAGAAAATCACTTTAAATTATAGTAATATCCAACATTCTCTTAGTAATTAATCGTTTCTTTCCCATAATTTGACATTTATACAGCAGTTATTTTTTTTTCGAGTCTGGAAAGCTTAAGCAGGAATAATAACTTCCATTTCCTTATTTCAGCAGATCAAAACCATGTAAATAATTGTGAAAACATACGATGTTTCTGAGGTAAACAACTGATAGATTTTTTCATCAAATTTTTCGCTTCAGCAGGACGTTTCGTTTCCAACAAGTGTTGTCCATAAATAAACCACACATCCAAATCATCGTGACGAAAACGCTTCAACATTTCTTCCAGCAAATCATCCGTTTCCTACAAGAGTTTCTATTTGGAAATTCGTTATTCTTATGACAAAATCTCTATTCAAAGTTATTTGGATAACAATTTTCTTTTGGTGAAAATCTTTCGCAAAAGAAAATTTTATTTCGGAAAAATCACCACCACATTATGTTTCTTCAGAAGTAATTTTCAAAAAAAAAAAAGTTCCCTTATCAAAAGAACTCGTTTTTTATAGATACATACTCATGACTATCCAACAGAAGCTCCTATAGCAGCGATAGTTACTATCAAAATCTAACCATAATACATAAATATCAAACCTCTATTTTCCCAAGATTTTGATATATTTTCACCATCTGTTTATACATTTTTAGAGCATCAGTATTTCTAACAGCATTATGAAAAACAGCTCTCAATGATTCATTGGTACCAAAATTTGCTTCCAAATTGAGGTATGCTGTCCAAAGATTGAAAATTTCATCTTCTTCTCTGAAGCAAAAGGAAATTTTGATTGAAAATGCATGTAATAAATTTCTGCTTCTTGAGAATGACTTCCAGTGCTTTTAAATCAGTATTCAAATGTTCATTACACATATAATATTTATCCAAGTTATTTTTGGAAAGAACTAACCTGAAGTTAATGACTGAAAGTGCTCGTTCCGCAACTGCTCGTGCTTGCTCTATGTTATTCTGTTCCAGAAAGAATGTAATATACCTAGAAAAATAATATAAATTCACTTTTTCTGGAAAGTTCTATCTTTTTAAAACATAACGCAATATTTTAAATATCACTGAGGTGGTGCTTCTCAGCTCATTTTCAACAATGCCCCTCCACTTAAATTTAGTTCCAGAAGGAATGAAAAATCTTTTAGACGTACCGGATCCATAAAATCGATGAATTGGGTGTGCCGGCAATTAAACGATCAAAATCATTTGTGTTATCTGGAATCCAATTGGCTTCGATAATCTTTCGTTCACGATTCACTAATTTCTTCTCTTCTTCTATCTGAAGCTCCTCTCTAGCTGCAACAAATAAGACATAAATGAGAACTTTCAAGAAGTTTTATAATTACATCATTAAAAAAAGAAATATTTGGAAAGTGGAAAAATTCAGTACTTATTAGCTTCTGTGATTCGAAAATCACCCAGTTGCTATGCTACGAAAAATTTTATCAGTGTACAAAAAGTATGTTCCAGAACCAAACTTATCCGACATGTCAAAAATCAAAGCTGAAGATAAAATAAATCAGTCTTTTAAAGTCTGTTACTTTTTGATTTCTTCTCTTCCTCAACATTATCAGCGGTAGATTCATCCTTTTCAGTTACAGCACGACTTTCACCCTCCATGATTTTATCAATTTGTCCCGCTCGCGCAAATTCAGCTGGTGTAAATCCTTTCAAAGACCAATCCAAACCTGGTTCTTGCAACTGAAGTCAAAATAAGTTAAAGAAACAAAGTTATCTATTACAGGAATTGACATTTCAATTCTAATTCTTGAGAACTCACCTTCACTTCAACAGCAGCAATTTTCGTTGATTCTTTCGAACCCATTGCCACATAACCAGCTGATCTCGATTTCTTTCGCGGTAAATCGATCGCCGTGTCAGAGCCAGATCCAACACTCAGCAACCTCTTCCGCGGTTTCTTTAAAATACTTGGAATTTAAGTACTTATAATTGTAAAAAATATCCAGAGCGTAAAAATATTAAGCAATTTGCTTAAAAGAGTGGTAATAACAAAAGGAAAAGTGCGAAAAGCGCAAAAATAAAAGCCAGAAATCTATTTGGAAACCGAAAATCGGTGCAGACCTCATCCGTGGAATTTTCCGCAATTAAATCCAGAAATTCTGTTTTCAAACCGCCATCTGGGAATATATGGCTTACGCGGACCTTGATCAAATCATCGGGTTTTAGAGGCGATCTGAAAATTCACCCGCTTCATCATTCTAGTCAGTGACTAATTTGCTTTCACTTTGACAGTTATTTTTATTTTATTGACTTCATTCCCGCTCAGTTCAATAATAACCTTTTATTCTAGCTATTTAAAAATCACTAGCAATTTGCTGTTCTCGAATAAATTATTTTACTCCACTACTTTTTTCCCAGCCTTACATAATGAATTTCACTTGAAATGGGCAAATTTATTTCTAGTTTATATCTAACTGCGAAAAACACAAAAATTTCCATGAGAAAAAAAAAACATCTGAAACAAAAAACCGTTATACTCACTTGCACTTCGCGACAAGACCAGAAATACCAGGACCGATTTCGACAAAGAGATGAGTATCATCACAGTTTGAAGTTATGAACCCTTGGAACTCTGAACCTATCTGAAATAAAACCATGACTTTCAGAAACATACTAAAGACAAAACCAGCCACAACATGCACAGTTAAACTTATAAAGCATACAGCAGAACTGAACAAAAAATAATCTGGAATGAATTACAGAACAAAAATAGCAGAAAAAACCAACAAAAAAGTCCACTAAAAAATGGATTACTCGTTCTAAAGGTGATACCTGAGGGCGAAAAAACAGGATCAATATGGGAAGTCCAGTTATCTGAAGAAAAAAAAGCAATCAACTGATAATAGAAAAAAAAAGAATCAACAGTACTGCGATGCCAAACCTTACTTTAATATCAGCTCCAGATCGAAGAAGCATTTTTTTCGATGGGTCAAAACGTGCTTCCGTAACAGCAAGCCATCTGCCTTTATCGCTATCAAAGCGCAAAAGTTGCACATTGTGAAGCTGAATTTACAATATGTGATTAAAAAAAGATACCCAAGCAATAATTCTAATGTCCTTATAAATTAAAATGTCGAGAATGGAAAACAAAATTTATATTTTACACTTTCGAATATTCTGTTTAATGGCTATCAGAGATACTTATGAAGCGGTTGTCATTCTTCACGAACCTGATTCAATTTGTAACTTTTTACTGCTTCAAGCGCCTTCAGATAATTATCGGTAATTCCTGCCAAGGTAAGAATAGCACGCTGATTATTGGTAAGTTCCAGTATCACACTACTTGGTGAGTGAGTAATACCGATAACCCGTCCCGTTACACGATCACCTTCTTGGAATATCTGCAAATCCTGGCTATGTATACAATTAACTCAAAAGCCTTGCAAAATTGCGGAATTTTAATTTGCATTTAAGGTATTTGAATTAGAACCAATAGAACTTACCTTTCCAGATTTCGAAGAGAGCACGGACTTCCATCTTTTTCAATGACTACACCTAGTCTGTTTGAAGGACTTCCTTAAAAAAAGGGACAATTTGAAAAATGACCTTTGGTGTTTCTTTTAGAGTCATTTCCAAACATTTTCGATGTCTCGACCTGCCACGTCTATTCTTGAAAACATTCACCCCGATAACTTGTGCGATTAATTTTTCACCAAGTTCAAAATCAATATCAACTAATGCAGACACCTCATTCGTTGGTTTAGGCATCTAAAATAAATTTTAATCACACACATTACATCCAAGCTTTATTACAATCTCGTACGTTACTCCTGCTATTAAGTACTACTTCCGCTTATAAGCATAATTTGCTGTAAACATACCAGATTTTCGTTACATAAATTTTGCTTTCGAATGACACCATTCCACAACGGACTAACTTCCACTCTGACTACTCCAACATGAGGACCTTTACGAACAAAAACAGGAATTGATGAGCCATGTAAGTAGCTTTGTGGATAACCCAGCAGTGACTGTTTTTTCTTTATTTCTTTCAATTTCCACGCTTTCATCGTACATTCTGCCAAACGTGTCACCTAGAGCACATTGAGTTTTGTTAAGCTAAAAAAAGGAAAATGCGAGAAAAAAAACCCTTACAAACACGTTTGAATTTTAACATTTACTACATTTATTGAAGTTATTCAGAAAAAAATGAAACGATAGCAACTGGACATCTTAATGCACATGTGCTTCATGGCACTAAGTGGTATTTTTTTCTTTTAAATTTCAACAAAGTCCTGTTATCTTTTATTTTGGCAACTTGAATTACATTTTATATTTTTTGGGAAAAGACGAAAGGCTAAAACCGGATAAATATCCGTTCTTCAGAATTAAAAAGCAGGACGTTAGCACTAAGGGTGAATCGAAAATTTGGAAGCACACTGTTCAGCATAAAAATTCTTAGTGCGACGGAATACGTCATTTTTTTAAAGATTCTGGAAATTCCAGCACGTTACGTAAAAATCATCCACTTAACGCATGGCTGATTATACGACTGTTATTAAACTAAATGTAAATTAAGACAGAGTTTTAAGAATAACTTACAACAACCATTTTTTCTCCCTTTTGTGTTCCTTTCATCTTCGGTTTAGAAAAATCGACCTTTTCCATTTTTTCTCTCAACTTTGTAAAACACATTATTTTAACGTTAACTACTTTCCCTTCCTTCTCTTTCAAGAAACTTTGGACTGGATGAGAAGTTCGGTCCAGGAATTTTTCATCAAATTCCGACGCATGCAAGCGGCCTAAAATGTAACTTCGCAAACACAAAATATTTTATAAGGATCGTATCTGATATAAATTTATAAATCTGTTTTGGTAGAGATAATTACTGCCAAAAGGAAAAGGAGGAGAGTTTGAAATAACTGTGCCCACATGAATTATTTTTTCCCAAGCACGAATTACATGTACTGGGAAATTTCGGAGATATTAAAGATATGGAAAAAATTCTTACCAATGGTACCATCAGGTAGCTCCAATTCAACAGCACTATATAAATCGTTACTTCTGGACCATATCCCCACAACTTTTCCTGGATAAATCTCAAACTGCTTTAGTTTTCTTCTTACTTTTGACTTCGTTGATGTCTGGAAAACAAATTTCAGATACAGTAAGGAGGGAGATGCACCAAGAGAAAAAAATTTGATATCCAGTATTCAGGATGCAATTTCAAGTGGTAACACCATAGCATATACACAACCTGCACTGGAATTTTATAACATATGGCATACCTTATTACCACCGATGCATTGTTTTCAAAAATTCGCAAGAAATACAAAATAGTCATACCAGAAATTTCCTGTTAATGGATCCATATTTCTTTAGTATTTCCACTGCACTTCCAATCAGGACATTTCCAGTAATCAACTTGGGGATAAAGGTGCAATGATTAGTGTTTTCATCTGTAAGTATTCTGATTCGAACCAATTTATCGTAAGCATAAGCAGCTGCTTATTTTCTCCTTTCTCTGTTTATTTAACATATTCACGGCAATGATGAACTTTCATTTATTCATTGTCTCATTTTTAACCGGAAAGACTTTTCTCACGCTGACACAAGTGCGATTCATCAACTACAAGTCTAATTTCAATTTTAAAAGCGTGTGAAAATAAATTTTTTCCGGTGCATACACGAGCAAATCTTTCCACGAATCAATTATGGATTGTCTCCAAACCTTGTAATGGTACTGTTACAGCCGAGAGAAAAACACTGATGAAAAAAATGATGAAAGAATCTAAGCAGAACTAATTTACCAAAACTTTAATATTAATGCTTACCCAAATTTGTTGGAATAAGATTCAAATTTGGATGCATTCTCATTGGGATGCAAACTACAAAAGCCGATCTCTCAACTTCTACCGTCGCAATCGCATATTCTCTTTTATGCAACCAAATTTTCGCATTGTGTTTGTTTTTACTGGAGAGAAGTAATTTGAATTTTTTCTGTAAAGAACAATTTATCAAAAGTTTAACGACTGTTAGTTACAAATTGGAGCTAACTTCAGTTGCAACAAAAGTTAAATCCTGAATCGAAAAAAAAAAAACGACTCATTTTCATTTACAGGAGAGAGAAAAAGTAGAGAAAAATACTGATCATGCTAAACTCGGCTCTCCAACAATTTCAACCACAATTTAATCACCTACTGCTTAAATAATGGTTTGAATTCTAAAATTTTCAGCTAATTAAGTTTATCTATTGGATTTATCTGATTACTAACAGACTGAGATTACAAACTTTTGCTGGACCAGTTTGATATGCAGGAAACTAAACAAAGAGCTTACCTCATCTAAATGATGGATACCATCATCCAAAAGGAATACAACTAATTCACAGCTTGGCAACTTGATGTCCAAAACCAATGCTTTTACACAGCTCCCTTCCTAAACTTTTTTTTTTTTAGATAAAAAGCATTAAAGCGAAGAGATTTTTCATAGAATATTCTTGGTCCAAATTTAATAAAAAAAAGAAGGGAAAAAAATGGAAGATATTAAAATCAGTAGTAATGAGGCATACTAAGCAATCGCTGAAATCCATTCTAAAATTTTTTAAATTTGTCTATTTAGAAAAGACAAAAAATAGATAAAAACAATTTTTTTCTGATATTTGATTTCCAGAATCAGTTGTTTCTAAAACAGTTCACCCATCAGTACAATTCATTGTATATTTTCTAAAGAAAAAAAAAAAAAACCTTTAGACTACTACTACTTCTCGTGTGTGCGATTCCCTTTAAATTTGAGTCATCAACATATTGTACAACAATACTGTGTTCTGAGACTTCCTTGACTTTTACATTGATACACTCTCCAATTTTTGGTACTTTCGAATTAATTGGATTGTTTGCTATAAACCAGTTCAACTCTTCCAAAGCATGATGTGCCATTGATAGTGCAAAATAATCAGGTTCTGCATCGAGTGGTAGACATAAATGTGGCTGAAAAACGCCTGATATCACGAATTCCTATATCCTTAAATTCAGTAAGCAGAAAAGAGATCTCAGTAAAATATTCAAAATATGTGAATGCCGGATTATGACGGTAACTAATTAAGTAATTTTTTTTCATGTTGGAAGTAGATATAGCAATAACTCAGTATTTATGTTTAAGAGCTAGTACAATCCAATTGGAGAATAGTGCTTTACTACTTTTTAACATGAAATAACGATTCAGTCATACCAAAAGCACCACCAAACAAACTAATTAGTTTTCAAAAATTTAGAAAACTTCAGAGCTTTCGGCATAACAAACAGCTTACATCCAAAATTAAAGCAAATCGTTTCTTTTCCAGATCAATTGATGATACCCGTGCGACAACGGTCTGCCCGATTTGAAGCTCTTCTGAAGAAGCAGCAGTTGAAAAAGTCATGAAGACTTGAAAATACTAGAGATAATACGTACCATATATATTTATGAATTTGAAGGAATTCTTTGACTTACGCACTGGTACTGATATCGGACGTATGAAGCGTGCTGGAGCCGTTAGAGCTGAGCCACCACCCAATTCAACAAAATATCCCATTTCCTCATGCTTCTGGATGATACTCCCACAAATAAGTTCTCCTTTAGTGAGATTTTGAATATTAGTAATGCGCGGATGTTTTTCCAACCAATCGATCATAAAACGTTTACTGGTAATCTAAAATAAATCATACTAATCAAATTCAAGAAAATTAAAATCCTGCATGTGAAAAACAAAGCAATTATTATTCCCACAATGTTTAAGCGCACACACTATACAACATAAGAGATTATATAGAATTTCATCCGCTTTGAACAAATCCCAAGGCTAATTCTAGAGATTAGTTGGTTATTTTTGGAAATAAACTGTGAAATGTTAAATAAATGTCGACTTCTAAATTAAACCAACCTTAAGGTTACCAGCAATATCACCTAGCACCGTGACTTTTGGTAAAACACTTCCAACAGCAATGCTTTCACTTAATGAAGAAAAAGGTAAATCAAGGCAATCACTCAGCAGCTCTTTCGGAATGAATGCTTCCGTTTTTCCACCCTAAATTAAGAGTGAATAACGTAAAAAAAGGAAGGAAAAAAATTATTATCAAAAACAAGTGGAATAAATATCTTCCATTCTTGTTACTCTGAGATAAATTAAAAATATACTAATTTTGGACCATTTGTAGTAGTGCAAGTAATGCATGGAGAACAAGTAATATATCTCGAGGATAAACTAGTTTCACTCAAAGGTTATTTAATCACTAAAACACCAAAAAATGAAGCAAAATCGCTTTCCATGATGATAATTAAAAATAAGATGCACAAACCAATTTCTTCCCAAGTCGTATGGCAACGTTCAATGTTTCCTTCCGCTTGAACTTACTATCATATGATGGAATGTTCATAACAACTGCCGAAAAAGAAATAGGACTCTCCTCGTCTAACAGAAATGGCTAAAATATAATATGTAGAAAAATGCTTTTTAGAAATCCCTTCTAAAAATTCAGTAAATTCTTTCTAAAATTTTCCCAACTAAATGTTCCTTCAAACTAATTTAGGGACTCTTAGAAATAAGGAGCTTTAAAAAATACAGAAAACACTGCAATCAAAACCTCGAAAATGAATGTTGGTTTCATTTAAAAATAAAAGAATCATTTAATAGCAATAATATGAAAACGTCAATTCTTCAAAATTCAGATCAAAATCAAACTTGGGCTCTCAATATTCCGCTACCGCCGCTGAGAGTATTCGCTACCGCAACTAGCATACGTCTACATTGCGGATCAACACTGACCACTCGAACACGGACTGTGAGACCAACCCTTGAAGGAAGAGAGACTGTTATAGAAATGTCAAAAATCAAAAGTTAAAGCTAATTTTATAAATTTCATTTTATTTTAAGATGAAACAAAAAATGTCCATTTTCTCAGCAATTTGATGCAAAAAAACTCAATTAAGACAAGATGTCTGAAAAATATGAAAACATACTTTATGTTAGTTCCTAAACGTTCCGCTTCTTTTGAAAGCATGAATCCGCGTGTTCCACCATAGAATCCTATGATTAGTCCACCATTTGGATGCTGAGAAATAATGTAACCAGTCGTTATCGTACCAACCTTTGCTTCATCATAATTCTTGATGATAAAGTCTTTGTTTTTTGTAAGAGACTGTTTATTTGTCAGAATAATTCGTGCTTTTAGTTTATCCACATTCAAAATACGACAATTTAATTCGTCACCTAAAAGTATACAAAATGACTTCGAACCTTTCGCACGAGCAGGAACTAACTTAGAGACAGTGCTCTGTGCTCTGCAGTACCAGTAAATCATGTAGTTTTTAAAATCTCCAACTTCACCTTATACGCTAAAGTTAAATATTTTAACGTTAGTGCTAACTTCTCTGAAATTCATCATGCCGCTAGGTAGAAAAAACTTTGTAGCTGACGACAACTAGGAAAACTTTTTCCAAAGAAGCTTAATGAAATCAGAAAAAAATTACCAACGACAAAGTGTTTGCCAATTTGTGTAATCAACTTATCAGAAAGGTGAATTTTGGGTATAAATCCACGAATTGACCCATATATCTTGACAAACAACCCCTTAGGTAACAAAGATTCCACTTTTGCAGTAACCTTTTCACCGGGAACAGCATCCTGCAGTAAACAAGTGATACGATTTAAGAAAAATTAGCATCACAATTTTTAAAGAAGTTAGCATTATAACATTTCATCACAACTGTATGAAACGTGTGATCAAGTGACCCTACTTTGAAAGACACAAATTGTAAACAAAGTGAAGCGAATGCAAATATTGTCAATTATGTGGATGGAAAACTGCTTAAAATTAAAATATTATATCGTAAACTCGGTGGTGCCTGTGCTTAAGATTTAATTTTGGAAGAAATAAAGAGTTATTTTCTTTAGTTTCAGAAAATAACAAAATAGCAGACAATCGCCAGTAAAAAAAAGGAAAAAAATTCTCGGAAGAAAATCTCAAGAAAACAATTTCAGAAGAAAATCCCAAACAATCGAAAATTTAAATAAATGGAGAGAAAGAAATCTTACCTTTGCGCTGACCATTTTTTGAGCTAAAATATCTTTCCGCGTAGCAACTATTAATACTCTTTCAACCATCTTAAACGACAACACACGTACACGATGTAGTGTTTCCTTTTTGTATTCAGCACCACCTGAAACATTACTTGTACAACAGTATTGAGAAAATTAAATAGATGAGTGATGTTGTAAACTCCTCTGAAATAAGCTACTTTTCAAGAATTTGTAAATCTGAGGCTTAAATGTAACTGCATCATTATCGGTATTAGTTCAAAACTAGAAATTGGAACTGTTTACTAGCGAATAACGAAAACTTTTGAATGCTCATTAAAAGGGACTAATAGTTATTTCAAATATTATAAATGGTCCTTTGAAAAAAATATCAATTTAAGCTAATGGAAGATGCAAAAGATTATGAACTCAATGGAAACAAACAAACCTTCTAACGCACCCTTCTTCGCAAACGCTGCTAGCAGTGAACCTTTGCTTTCTTTATTTGGTAACAAATCAAAATTGACATTTCCATTCTTATCCACACTGCTTACCTTGCATTCAATAATATCACCAATGTGGATATTCTGAAATTAAAAAAACCGAAAAAGAGAAACCGTGGGATCTGAATAAAGTACTCTGTTATACTATCAACTTAAAACAAACCCACTAAATAACCCTGACATTTTGACAAAATGAAATGAACGAAAACTACTCTTCAAAAGACGAAGCATGTAAAATGATTTCATCTTATCCGTTTACACATTTATTTAATTTGTATAAGCATGACAGAGAAATGAAACAAATATTGAAATTCACTCTAAGACATGGTACATAGTTCAGCTGTTACTGGAATGTAAGTTAGTCATCAATGATTAAAATAACTGGAAGGCAGCATACCTCAAAATCAGTTCTCTTTACGAATTTACTAATAGCAACAATATCTGGATGCCCATTCAATCTTAACAGATTGCTATTCTGTTGACAAAACATTACTACTGTCCGAAAAGATTTTAAACATTTAAATGGGTCGCTACGATATCTCGGTGGTAAATGCTGCCTGCTTATATATCCTTTTATATCTGAAATAATTAGCAATGAAATAATCTAAAATCCAAAAAAAGAGCTCTTCTTCAGAAAAAAAATCTTTTAAGTGCTCAAAGATATGTCTGGAGAGCTAAATTAAATTAAACTTTGATTCAAAATGAACAGAACTTTTAAAAATATTCATTTCGAATAGTATTCTCTTTCAGTACTAAACATAATTTTCCCAATTATAATGCTTTACACTTGATAGTCTAGCCAACTGGTAATTTTTACAGTACACTTCTTTTTTCTCAATTATCTATGATTGACTATAAGCTGGTACATAATTAATAAAGGAAAAGTATAGATTACCATTGCCAATCTCGACATAAACACCATTAGCAGTTGGCTGCAAAGGATTCACCAAAAGTAAAGTTCCAGGCATCAAATGGTTAAGTTTTAACTTCTTAATAGCAGCATTATCCAAGCACTCTATTTCGGGAATCGCTGACAAGTTGATAACTCGCGTTTTCTATAAAGAGAAAGAATGATGACACGAAAATTTTATTAAATCACAGATTTTCTAAGAATGGGGAATTACTGATCAAAACTAACGTTTTTTCAAAATTAGAATGATCTGCAAAGGTTTTCTTGGAAAATGAAGACTGAAAGTGATTTAAAAAAAAAAAATAACCTACATTATTCATAGATTCATTTTGTATTCGCAATAATAGAGGTTGTCCTTTTACCAAATTTTCCATTTGAATACTAGATGGCAAATTTTTTTCTGCTAGAAATCCCTTCATTTCAATTGATTGTAATCCAAGATTAATAATAACACCTGGAATCAATACTTTTTTCAAACAGTACTAGAAACAAAAAACAAGTACCGAAGAACTTAGCCTTACTGAAATATAATCAAAGTATTATATTTACACCTTTATCTTCCACACTTTCCACAACACCATTAAGCACCAAACCATTGATTAAACAGCCAGGATTGAGATGAAAATTTACAATTAATGGATCACAGCTGACAACAGGGTATGAAGATTTTTTTGCTTTCTTTTCGTTTTCTGAAATATGAGCACATAAAAATTCATATATGTATATTTCTTTACCTGTTTTATTTCATTCCCACGCGTAAGTAGGCTTCATTCTTCTAAATATTTAATTAGAGGAAAGAACGTACTAAGAAATAACGTAATTATTACCGTGACTAATCTTCAACAGCATTAGGCCACAAATCACATCTTTGATTCAATCTCTACACAATAAAATCTATCTGATAAAACTATAACAAGAATTTAATCGAAGTTACACCAAATATAAAAGATATGAACTCTCCAAATGACGGACACAATATCACACTCAAAATGATAGAATCCTTCTGTTTTGTTTCCAACATGATAAGTTTCGGGTCACATTTTTTAAAGAATTAAAAAAAGAAGAAAAAAAAAACTGGAAATTATGAAATGACAGAATACCACAAGTTTCTCTGGATTTAATGACTTTGAACGCTAGCATCTGACCAAGTTTGAAAACATCGCTTAATTCAAGCGATGAACTTCGAAGCGCTTCCAAGAATAAATTGCCAAAATTGGGAACAGGTACTTGAACGATTATACCGTCAGCACATTCTAACAGTATTTCGGCTTCTTTAATCTAAATGGAATTTCTGATCATACAATCAGTGATCCAGCGATGAACATAAGTTAATCAGTGTCAATCACATCAAATTTATCTATTTCAAATGAATTACATGAAACAAGAAATTAGAATTGTTTTTAAAAATTTACTTCTTTAACAACACCCAATCCAAACACTCCTTCAGTTAGACGAACCGAAGGAATGCGCTGATTCCAAACACCGTCGAAAGATTTCGACTCACTGTTAACGAGTCGTTCCTGAAAATGTTAATTTTAATAATTTTCAACATTCCATCAATTATTAGAATAATATGAGTGACGTAGGGAATATCATAAGTATTATAAGCAAGAATATCTACATCACCGATTATTTTACTGCTGCTATTACTAGCAATTTTAAATTTCTTATCACAGTCATTGTTGTATTATTATCACACATTACATCAATTTAATGTTACTCTTATCAGCACCATTATTAAAAGATAACTGCTACAATTGCTATTTTTTGTTATCACCGCATCATTACCAATGTTATCACTACTATGCTGCTTATCGCAATTATTACTATAATTTAATATGGCTTATCACTAGTATTAATCTTATCACTACCACCTCTTTATAGCTATTATTACCACATCTTATCATTACTACAAATACTATTATTAGCTCATGAATGTGCTCATCTTCACTACTATTCAACACTCTTACCATCATTGTTGCTAATACTTTCTGCTGTATTCATACAGGATAAAAACAATAATAATAATAATGATAGTGGTACTGGTAATTTATTCCAAAAAAATAACCTTTATGGTTGTTGCTTCATCATCATGTAAGTTTACTCTTTGACGTTTTCTATTCTTTGACACATCCTCACGTGGAAAATCAATTTCCATATCTGGCATCTCCTAAAATATATAATTATTTAGAACTTTCATGAAAACAGTAATTCTTTCCCGATAATATTACGTAAATGAACTGTTTCCGCAATAAGTCCACCTTCGAAAAAAAAGTAACATGCGTCGGGATATAACAACCGACGCGTTAAATCCGTGTTGGAATGACCTATCGTTATTGCTTGGGTGGATTCTTGCAGTTTAGGAAACGTTTTTTCAGGTTCCGTGCTAGGAAGGAAGGATTTCTTGTGACTGATAGTACGATTTGTCATATACTGTTAATTTCTAACATGATTCGAATACGACGGAATCATTCGATGTGTATAGGATGTCATAGATTCCTTTTAATCAGTTTTTGACGTTTCTTCAGAAAATATAAAAGTTTATAACGTGGAGAGAGAATGAGTTCAAGAGACGCTCATTCAGTGCAGCAAGCGCGTAGTGTTGTGGAGCAACTGCGTCGTGAACGTAATTTACGCCGTAGTACGATCTCGCAAACGGCGAACGATTTAGTGCGGCAAGTTTACAGTTTTCTAGAATCTGTACAGCGATTCAGTTATTCTGTATTTGGGTGATAAAATGAGCTTTTTATGAGCTGAACAGAAAATTATTTTTGATATAAAGACTTGTGCATGAACGATTGGTCGCGTGTATATATTATACTTATATGATTAGAAGTTCCATTCAGCTTTTGACTTCCTACCTTTTCCATCTGCTCTCGATTCACTAACTACCTTAGGTATTTCCTTTTCTTTGGAAATATAGATATAATATTCTTCCTGTCCAAATGAAATATTATTGTCTGTTTAACTGTCATAGATAACAGAGTTCTCTAGAATATAATGACATGCTTCGAGTTAATGAGCTTTTCCCGAGCTAAAATTAGGTAGTTAGGCCTAGGTTGCAGAATAAGCTTACGCAGTTTTTGTTTTAGAAGACTGATTGTTTCCATTTAGAAAAATTTTGTAATTAGTAGAGGACAGTGTTATTATTCCAACAACCAAACGTTCGTTTTCTCAATTCGTTGAAGTTTCAGATATACTCAAGAATGTCAAAGAGACGACATACTACTTACTGGTTTCCCAAATGATAAAATGAATCCATTCCGACCCAAAAGTTCTTTCCAGTGTTTGCTACTTTAATCTAGACGAAGTTAGAACTTAGTGCCCTTGAATGGACAACACCGAGGAAGCACAATGCAATTAATCATCGATATTGTCTCTTGTCACTGCATCTTGTGTAATGATTTCATTTCTTGGTCGAGTGTAGAAAATGAATGTAGCACCCATTATTCTGCTACAAAATTAAATATTTGAAAAACTATCTTTGTATTTCTGGAGTTTCTCAATGATTTTTATAGTGGGTTAGTCGGGAGTTATTACTGAGATGAGATTTCTATAATAAGGACCCGTTTTCCATCCTTTCTAGTCTGCCATTATTATTATCATTTTCTATTTAGTTCCTGCTCATTATCGATGGCTCATTTCAAATGTGGTTTCTCTGACCTACATTTTTTCCTTTTTGTACTTCCAATCTTCCAGCTTTGTAAGCCTCTTCAACACGCCACTTTTCCTGCATTTCTTATTTCTATGTAAAAAGAATTTCTGCAATCTTAGCAACAGTCAAACACATCTGTTGAAAATATTCAAAACTGATCCAAAGAAACTGTAAAACTTCAGGAAATCTGCCCACCAGTATTACTGGACACGTACCCCAGTCAAAAAACTAGACATTCACATCGTATTTTCTTGAAAGTAATGGCATCATCTAATTATTCAAAATTTTAGGCGGATTGCGGAGCCTGGTACCCTACCAGAAAGATTTCAAGTGTTAAGCCCTTAAGTCCTATATCCGCGAATCCGTTTAACTTCATTACCTCATTATCTACACTCGATTCCTTAGTGAATCTCATAACCATGAGTGCATCCCAAATGTCAATATGTTGAAGCAATTTTATTTTATATATTAGGCTTTTCATAATTTTAACTGCTTAATAATATTTAACAAAGAACATGAGCTATCAGTAGGTGTTGCCAACGAACAGTTCATCATATTCCTTCTTTTTCAGTCTTCCTTTTTTCAATTTTTTCAATAATGCAAAGTCTGATCTGAAGTCATCTACGTTCTCCTTGCTCTCACTATGCCTCCGCTTTTTCGCATTTCTGGACGTTTGCCTGCCGTCTAATCTTTTTTTCGGGGAATCATTCTCCTACAAAAGATGAATTTGATTTCCGCACACTACAAATGACCACTATAACAAAAACCCTTACTCCCTAATTTTTTTATAAATGCTTACGCAATCAGGTTCGCTGTAATTTCAAATTGAAAGCAATAAAACCTGGGGAGCTTCTTAACTTTGCATATGTTTTTTGGGCAGTTTCGAAATCGAGAAATAATGGGCAGAGAATGAAAATGACAAAATGCAATCATCAGTAATGTGTGAAAGAAGTGGGACCTTATTGGAAAACTTTTGATATAGTATACCTTTTTCGTCCTTTTTCTTTTCATTCGCTTATTTTCATTATTCAGAAGTAGAAGCTTTTCTTGTCTTCGCTTCTCTTTTTCAGCATTTTTATACGGTATTTCAGAGGTATTTAAATCAGAACGTTTAAAGTCACTCAGATTGTTGTGCTTAAATTCTTTCATGCGTGGAAGACGTAGCAACCCATAAGCATGGCCATATCCGACAACATCCAGATCTGAAATATAAGATTTGAAGGCTTCCCGCACTTTCCATTGAATAAATTAACTTTTCGAGAAAATGCTGTCTTTAAATAATTAAATGAAGAAGAAATAGGGATAAAAAAGATCACTGAAAAGGCAAGGATTTTATTACTTTTAAAAGAACAAACTACGTTACAATCGTGGCGCACATACGACTCGATAAATGACATGAACGCTCGAGTACCACTCTCCAGAATTTCTCTTAAATATGTTTTTTTTTTTTTCGGATACTAAATAACGTGATTCTAATTCACACTTCAGGACTCTCGGAAAAATTATTGAAGACAAAAACATGACTGCAGAGGCCATGAATTCTACATTTATTCCTTAACACTTCACTCCCCATTGATGGGGCAGATTTATTCTGCACTTCTTGCCTGTCATAACGGTCATATAAAGCAAAAAAAAAAAGTGAAAGACACTGAAATGGAATCCAAAACAAATCTTTCGAGCGGTACAATAATTTTTCAGCTATAAAATACTGGGTCCTCCAGAATAACCATTTAGCGCTTAGCGCTTCCTTATCGATATAATGGAAAATGTGATTTATGGGAAATTCTCAAATGAGCAAGGGGAAAACAGAATAAAAAAAAAAAGGTCAAATAACTCGACAAGTAAACAGACCGTTCTTTTGAAGCAATTTCAACAATTTGTTGCCTTATTTGTTCCGATCTAACATCGTTTTCCTTCAAATTCATTTCCATTTCAGTGAGAGAAACTTTTTCATATTTTTCGATAAATTGAATGTAAGCGGTTTCTTCTGGTGTAAGGAACAATACATTATTCCCTTTTCTTCCACATCTTGCACTTCGACCAGCACGATGAACAAACCAACTAAAAATGTAGTAATAGTTCTCAGTTTTAAACATTTAAACTTCGACTGTCAATCAGAAGGAAAAAGACAATCGCTACTTCCCACCATAGTTTTCACGCAATGTAATTTCTTCTAGGTTGCCTATTAGAAATTCGTTTATAATTCATAACTCAATTAGTCATGTAACTTCAATAAAAAAGAATCAAAAAAGAAACTGGAACAATTGCTGAAACTCAAATAAAAACCTTGTTTGCTTTGGTATGTCAAACTGCACAACCCAATCGATGTTATCAACATCGATACCTCGTGAAAGCACATCTGTACACAACATCAGTGACTTCCCAATTCTTCGGAAACATTGCAACTGTAACCTATTGGTTAAAATCTGGTAAACAGATTTGAAATCTTGAAAAGTCCTAATTTACAGCCACTTTATCACATAAAAAGGGTACTCTCTTATTCTAAACTAATTATTTTACAAAAAATCTAATTATCTCTAAGATGCCGCCCAATATTGACATTAAGATTATACCTGATTTTCTACTTTCTTCCTTTTCTTCCCATGCAGAGCAAATATTTGCCTTTTTTGGATAAGATGTCTCAACACTGCTTGCATATACTCCACACACTGACAGGTTGAAAAAAAGACCAACATTTTTGAGTTTGGGTGATTTCGGATAAATTCTATCAACAAGTGTAATTTCTGATCAGCTTTTACTATCTAAAAAATCCAGTGGAGATTTGAGCTCGACCCGAGTGCTTTGTCTAACAAAAAATAAACATAAGGAAAACCAACAACTGTGATTAGTAATGCATGATGAAAAATGGGTATAGCTTGCGGCTGACAGTTTCTTTCCGCCTTTTAAAATACTTTCCCTAATGAAAAATGCCGCTTTTTTTCAATTCATAACAGAAGAAAAACTTTTTATCAATCTTTTCAGTCGTTTTCTCACGCCTGCAACTGTGAATATATTTCGCAAAGGCAAAATAATTCCCAAACAACAGCTTTTAAATTTGCATATAATTTCAGCAGCTAAATTAGAAAACTTGATACGAACCACGTAAAAATTATTCAAGGTATTTGGTGATACCGTTTCTACCAAATCGATCGAATCAAGCACTGTCCCACAATTTGTAAGTGTAATTTGTACAGGATTTCTATAAAAATTCAAGAATTTAAATTTGTATTTAAACTAAAAGGCACAAGCAAAAGGAACTGACACTTAAAATCTGTCAGCTTGAAAAATCTTATTAAAGAAGCAACCTTAAACCAAATTTCACGATTTCTTCCATTTCTTTGGCCTGTGTTGCAGAGAATAAACCAGTCCGTCTTTGTTTGGGTAACGACTCCAAAATTTCAGTCATGCTAAAGTAATTTTCACGATATTTAATGAAACATTAGTGGCACATTTCTCGTAGAGTAGCAAATATAACGTTAGGCTTAACGGACATTTGGATCACTGTTATTGCTGTAGCCAAAAATAAGAGTTTCCCCCTACCTAGCTCTGAAACTCGAATCCGTGTATCGATCAGCTTCATCTACAATCAAAATTTCGAGAGCTTTTAAAGCTTTTTTGAAATCTGAATGGGATGATATTAGTGACTGCAATCTTCCAGGAGTAGCGATTATTACTGTGGCACTAAAAAAAGTTTTATGAGATCAATGATTCCTGCACTGCAAAAAAAAACTGAACTTATCCAGAATATTCTTTGATGCCACTGCAATATTTGTCATGAGGTTGAACGGAAATTACACGAATTTAAAATCACGTTCTTAAAAATATTTGTAACTAGAAATAAGCGAGACCCAAATATGATGACTATTTACGTTCAATGAAGTGCAGCGAAAACAAAATAAACTTTAAACAATGGGTTGCTGTCGGATCACGTTTTCCCTTCTTTCCGCCAATAATCACACACGTGTCAAGACCAAGAGCATCTGCAAACGGGTTACAAACTGCAGCAACTTGTTTTGCTAATTCTCGGGTTGGCACAATCACAACTGCACCTATTTCATTCTTCGTCCAAACCTGGTACATATTATGTTCTAGTCACGAAGTGGCTACCATTATTTACTCAATAAACTTATAGTAACTGCAGAGAAATCATTTCTTACCAGCAAATATATCACCAATGCTTCATGTACTCTGTGGCAACAGTTATAACCTAATGTAGTCAACATTTCAAGACCCTTACTTTTTTCTTTCGTAAAATTGTGAACAATGGTAGAACATATGCAAGAGTTTTCCCAGAACCAGTTGGTGCCTGCACAATAACATCCTCATGCTTCAGTAAACGCTCCACTGCTTGTTGCTGAAAAATGTAAAGCATCACATAAAAATTTTTTAAAAACCAATAAAAAGACAAATAATGTTTTCAGATAGCCATTCTGTAGTTTTTACTTCCTTCATCTTACTCTTTTTCTTTTGCAACCTTTTCCAAGCGTCAACAAGATAACAAGCAAAGGAATTCGGTAAACTTACGGTGGAGGCAGTAATTTACCAAGTATTAGTTGAATACCATTTACTTACAACAAATGTTCGATCAGTTAATCATTCAGGAAAAAAATTCGTTAAATAATTAGCCCCTTTTGGGTAGATGTCCTACCATATAATTTTCACGTGCTACATCAACAAGAAATGATGCATCATGCACAATGTGAAGAAATTTTCAATAAAAAAGAGGTGAGAACACTAATCACGGAAACTGTTATCAGCTAGTTAACTAAATGTTCCCATTAACTTCTCCATGTAATATTATTGCACAAAAGAATAAAAATGCTGAAAGCAAGAATAAGGTCCGGTAAACCTAACAGTATAAGATTTTGGATGATTTTTTTAACGCTTTCATCCCGAATATTTTTTATAAATGAAACAAATGTTTTATTTTTCCTGTTTCAGAAAGAATTATCTATTGATTGTTACGATTCATTGGAAATATTATTACATCTTAGATGTACAAATAAAGTGACAAAACTAACAAATACAAATAAATACAACGTTGAATACCATACATTTAAATTATCAAACTTATTTACGCTTATTATATTGTCAATTACTTTGCCAGTTCTAAAAATAAAAAATAAATAAATAAATAAATATGCCAGATCAATAGATCAATATAAGAAAGATGTAAGCGTAACTCAAAAGAAATAAACACAAAGTATATCTAGGCCATTAAAACAGAATACTATTAAAGAAAGATTTTTTGGGACATGAGAAATTGTTTATCAATATAGGATAAAAGACAACAATACAACATCATTTCTCTTAACCTAGAAAAATGACCTTCAAGTATTAAGGGCGCTTCATTTCCACGGAACTAGACTGCGTTTTAATCCCAATAGTAACTCTTGAAAGTTTACAGATTGGACAAAGCTCTTTTCTGAACAATGATTCGTCCCAACATTAATATCCGATCTAGTAATATGTTAATTTTCTACCAATCAAAGATTTCAAATTTCCAAAGCCAAGAAGAGATCAACCACTGTCTCGATTCCATGGAAAACGAAAAGGATTGGCTGGTTCTGCATCACGCCATTCACGATTCACGTTTAGCGGATACTCGCGAATTCGTACACCAACCACCTTAGCCAGAAAGAAAGCAATCAGGAAGGATGATATGACAACGATGAATGCAAACACATAGAATGTTTCCTGAACAACGCTCAGTTAACAAATTTTACATGATATTTTCCAAAACGCTTTAAATTATTCACAAATAATACTTCTTACAAGCGCTTATGCAATTTTTTTTACTAAATAACATCATTAAACCAAAAACAATTAGGGGATCTCTTTCTCAACCCATCAATATATAATGTAATAAACTATACAACTGGTTAAACAGAAAATGAGCTTTTAAAGTTGTCACTGTTTACGGTATTTTTAAGAAGTACAATTTAAAAGCTTTTCAGCAGAAAATAACATAATACTACACACATTCACTCACACAACTCACCTCATCAAACAGTTCATTGAAGGTTGGTATCATTTGATTGGCCGTATGTATTAATTCCAATGACCATGATTTTTTACCTTTACGTCCACCTGATAAATAATAATCACCCCATCGATAACCACCTTGCTCGCGCATTCTTTGAAACTCAATTACTCAATAATCACTGAAGTAGAGAACTCTTCTCATTTAGTTCAACAGATCAGGAATGAGATTTAAACCTATTTTAAATAATAATTTGGATGAAAAGAGAAAAAAATCATAGTGAAATCTTCAAAAAATAAAAAGCAGATACTATTCAACAATTCACATGCTTAAATCTGTAGGAAATAAACAGTAGGAGATGGACTGAAGAAACACGAAAAGATTAAAAGTTGACGGAACCATAAAATCATTCTAAGAACCATAAAATCATTTTAAAAGAAATATTCACAGCAACAGCATGCATAACTACAACGCATCGAGAAAAGAGGAAGTACAAGTCAAGAAAGAAAAGTGAATATGGTAAGTTGTTTAAAGATTAATTTCCTTAAATTTTAAGAAGCAGAACAATTTGGTTTGAGAGAGCTCATCCTAACCGTAAGCCGGACAAAATTGGAAAATGAATCTTAAGTGGGATTCGACTGCTGAATTTAGTAGCACCACTACATTTAGCTCATGCATTCTAGATAAGTTAACAGTGGTCATAACAGGCAAAAAATCAGAGCCTCTTTTCCACTAACTTGAATCGCAGCATTTTTCAGCACAAAAAAAATACACAAATAAAACTTAAGGTTGAGTCAAACCATTCTAATTCAATGGATACTTAGAGCCTCCTGACTCGGAAGTATAACAAACTGAGAACGGTTTGACATCTAAACCAAAAAACGCATGGTTTCTATCAAAGAACTTCACAACTGAATTTATTCATTTGGGATCCTATACTTCTAAGGAAATGATTTCGTAGCTCTAAATAGTCATTCCAAAATATATGTTCATAACATGCATAACTCAATTACCGAAATAACCCTGCAGAATACATCTGTCCAAAATTCAAAATTTTAAATAATACCTGGACTGATGTGAACTCTTTGAATGCGAGTTCTTCAGTAAAAATGGTTAAAATTTCACTGGGTAACAGCGACCGTAATTTTTCACTTCCACTTTGCATTGAACTCGTTTCCTAAACTTCTGCTTTCTCAAAATGCTGTATATATAAACTGATGAAGAATTAAAAATTACGATATACTATATAGTATAAAACTTATGATTAAAATTTGAAACGACTCTTGACTCTTGTCAATCAATGAAATATTCGAACTATTTTCGTGTTAGAACCTAACAGTTAATAAAAATAAAAGCACACTCAAATCCAAGTTAGAAGTCTTCACAAAGTACTATTTGAAATCAGTAAGGCAGAATTCAAAAACATAAAACCCCTTGAATTAATCTCCTTACATAACACTAACTAAAACTCCGCGAAAATCCTAATTACAGAACGATTCAAATTAAATGTGGCTCAATTCTCACGGGCCACCTGTAAACATAAAACCTAAATTTTAGTTTGAAAACTTTCATCCCAAAGTACAAATGTATTATGAAGTTTAAGGTGCATGTAGGAGTAGGTGATTTCTTCTTTTTTTTTTTTTTTTTTTTTTTTTTTTTGATTTTTAGGAAACTTATTATGCTAAAATTTGCTATAACATGTATGCTTCAATTCTATAGTTTCCACTATCATTTATAAAAAACTGTTCATTTCATGTGTGTCTTTAGGCTTTAACAGTTGAAATTGAAGTTCCTTACGAAGTGTGTGATTTTATTGTTCGTCACACACGTATAATACAATGCATCACACACGTGTAATGCAGTGCACGGACGTGCACGTGTTACACGTCATACATTCATGTGGTACACACGTATCTAAACGTTACACGGCACTTATACAGCACGTTATACGCATATGCATTACATGTTATATATACATACGCACATGTCATGATTAAACTACATGAACATCAATACGTTGCATGAACACTTGCGTCTACACTTATTAACGTAGTGGAATAAAGTTAGTGATAGTATGTAATGTTGAAGTATTGCTCATTCAATTTTAATGGTTGTACATTGTTAGATTGACTTGATCAACACAAATCATTGCATTTATAACAAAATGTTTACATTTGTGTATTCAAAGTATGATACCGACAAATGATATCTGTGATAACTGGAAATATATTTTGTACGTGTTCAGTTAAAACGATTAATTAAATTATGTTTTTGTTGTTTCATTAAAACTAGCATATGGTTAATTGATTTTTAATTACGGTATGGATAAAGAAATATATGTCGTTAAAAGAAAAAAAAA